>CANUEX010039223.1:0-38920 GCA_948099535.1 Jatropha multifida
TGAAGCCATTAGGATGTTATGTGCATTTGCTAGTTTTAAAGATTTCATGTTATATCAAATGGATGTTAAGAGTGCATTTTTAAATGGTTACTTAAATGAGGAGGTGTATGTTGAGCAACCTCCCGAATTTGAAAATTTTGAAAAACCAAATAATGTGTTCAAACTTTCTAAGACTTTGTACGGTTTAAAGCAAGCTCCTGGAGCTTGGTATGAAAGATTAAGCAAATTCTTACTTGATAATGATTTCACCAAGAGGCAATGTTGACATTACACTCTTTATCAAAAATAGTGCACTTGACATCCTTGTTGCTCAAATTTATGTAGATGATATTATCTTTGGTGCTACTAAGGACTCTTTGTGTAAAGATTTTGCAAAAATCATGTAAGGTGAATTTGAAATGAGCATGATAGGGGAATTGAATTTCTTTCTTGGTTAACAAATTAAGCAATGCAAAGATGAAATTTTTATAAACCAAGGGAAATACACAAAGGAGCTTTTAAAGAAATTCAAGATGGAAAATGCAAAGGTATGCAAAATTCCAATGAGCACTACAACTAAATTTGACAAAAATGAAAAAAGTAAAGATGTTGATATTAGAATGTTTAGAGGTATGATTGGATCTCTTCTTTATCTAACCACTAGTAGACCGGATATCCATTTTAGTGTTTGCCTTTGTGCAAGATTTCAATCTTGTCCCAAGGAATCTCACTTAATTGGTCTCAAAAGAATCTTAAGATATTTAGTGGAAACTTCTAATTTTGGTCTTTGGTATCCTAAGAATGCTTCATTTGATCATGTTGGTTTTAGTGATGCTGATTTTATAGGCAGTAGAATTGATAAAAAAAAGTACATCGGCTACTTGCCAATTTCTAGGCTATGCTCTAGTATCATGGTTTAGTAAAAGAAAACCTCGATTGCTTTATCAATAGCTGAAGCTGAATATATTGTAGCTGAAAGTTGTGTAGCACAAATTTTATGGATTAAACAACAACTTGCAGATTATGGGTTGAAGGTTGATGGAATTCCCATCAAATGTGACAACACTAGCGCCATAAATCTCACAAAGAACCCAATTCAGCACTTAAGAACTAAACACATTGAGCTTAGTCACCATTTTATAAGAGACCATGTGCAAAAAGGAGACATTATAATGGAGTTCATACCCACTGAGAAGCAAATTGCAGATCTTCACAAAACCACTCAATGAAGACCAATTTTACTTCATAAGAAGAGAGCTTGGTATGATTGATCCTAACTATTAAATGATTTTCTCATGCTATAATTGTTTGGTTATCATGATTACAAATATGTGCCTCATTGAATATCTTGAGAATTTTTTTTTCTTTCATATTGCTATGTTTCTGCGTGTTTCTCTTGTTGTTGTGTCTCTGTGTATATTTTTTTTGTTGTGTCTATCTGTTTGTTGTGTTTAATTTTTTTTTCTCTTTAAGAAGAAACCAAAAACTCTGCATTTTGAATATAAAAGGAAGATGCCGTAGGAATTCCCAAGCTTCTTTCCTCAAAACATTGCGTTTTTCTTGCTCTCTTTTAAAGATTTTCTATTTTGTCAAATTTGTCCATGAGGTTAAAAGAAATCTAGCATTTAAAAGGAAGGGCAAATAAGTATTTTATGTTTCTCTCTTTAAATGAAACAGTGTGCTTCATTATTATGGTCATTTGTCTTTTCTGTCCCTATTTACATTAAACAAATTTACTTGCATCCAAGGGTAGTCTAGTAAATCATTATCTAACCCTAATCCTTTTAATTTTTGGCTCCTAAATTGAAATCTTCTAAATAGCCAAAAACCTCCTTCCCTCCTCTCAAAAATCGTCGACCACTTCTTAAGAAAGCCAAAACCGCTCTTGTCACGTCAAGAGTAAACCATCATCTCTCTTCTCCTCAAAGCACTCTTCTTCTTCAAAACACCTCTCCTCACTCAAATGAACCCAGAACACCTCCACCATCTCTCCCAAATATCGATCTAATGGCTCACACGAAAAGCGCAGCAGCCCGCAAACCATTTCCTCCTTCATATCCCAGCAGCTACTTAGCTTCGATAGACACCCACAAAAGCTTGGAAAAAACTACCGCAGACAAAGGAAAAGAAAAACTTCAAGAAGAATTTGGTATAAAAAGGAGAAAAGAAAGCAAAGAAAAATCTAAGGTGAGACCTAAACTTCGCTTTGAAAATTGTTTGATTAAAAGTCAATATATTGATTGGGACTTCTATGGGTCAAATGAATATCCTCTTAGAAAATGGTTTAATAAGCAAGGATGGATGAGGTTTATGCAACTTAAGAATGTTTGCTATGAGTCTTTGGTTAGAGAATTTTGTGGTAATCTAAAACAAGAAGACGAAAACATGTTTTCTGTTAAGCTTAAAGGAAAAACCTATAAAATCTCTAAGGAAATTCTGTCTGAGGCCTATGACATTCCGAATGAGGGAACAAAAGCTGGAAAGAAAAGTGAAGTAAACAAGTTGAAGAAATTTAATGAGGGTAAATATCTTAAGAAGATTACAAAAACAAAAGTGAAAACTGTGCCGGCAAACAAACTGCCTATCAATTTGAGGATTTGTCACCATTTTGTTTCTCACTACATATTGCCTAGACTTGGAAGCTACAATTATGTGAGTAGTGTTGAGTTGTGCTTAATGTGGCATTTGCAAAAGGGAATACCATATAATCTATGTCATTTGCTATTTTGTGCTATGACCTCCATCACTCAAGACAAAGGGTTACCCTATGGAATGATATTAACCACACTCTTTCACTACTAGGGGGTTGATCTTCATTATGAATACAGTGTCAAACTTAAGCCAAAAGATTGCATTGATCAACAGATTATTAAGTATTCAACTTAAAGAAGCAAAAAGTATGAAAAAGAGAGTGAATTTAGTGAGAAAAGTGAGAATGAGAGCTCAAAAGAAGATGATGGTGATGAGAGTAATGAAAACATAAAATATGCGAGTGATGAAAATATAGAAGAAAGCAGTTGGGGTAGTAGCAAAGAAGATGGAAAGGAAACTGATGTAGATAAATCTGATGAAAGTGAAGGAATCAAGCCATCTGATGAGAGAGTTGGAGATAAAAGAAAAGCAACAAAAGATCCTTATTTAGAGACTTCTAGGATGGGGGATTTTCAGAGTGAAAACAGTGAGGAAGAAGTAGATCTTGAGGATTTGTTGAAAAATATTTAGCAAGAAGATAAAGCAATTGAAAGAAGGTTCAAGCTGATTCAAGCCTTGAAAATTTGGCTAACCAGATATCTCATGTTGCGAAAATCTTTGCTGAGGCTGTCAGTGAACTAAAATCACTGAAACAAGGAACCCCTGCTCCACCTGAACAATCTGCTGAACTAAATATGGAAGATACAAGCTCTCCACAGCCTAGAAAAAGGGTCAAACACACCGCTTCAAAACCACCAAATCCTTCTAAAAGACAAACTCGAAGCTCATTCAAAACCATACCCGCTGAACCTGGCAAGGCTGGAAGTGCCCAAAAGCCATGGATTTAGATGATGATGCCTAGACCTCTTGATGCATGATGCTTTTTTACTGTTGTGTTTTTTTGTATGTTTGGACTTGCAGTTAAGTACTCTATCTACCCTCTTTAATGGATGACAAAAAGGGGGAGAAAAGACTAATTGTTAGTGTTTTGTTAAGTAGTATTCTGTTTTTAGTACTTGTTAGTGTTTTGTTAACTAGTGTTCTGTTTTTAGTACTTTGTGTTATGTTTTTAGTATTCTGCTAGTTTGAACTCTAATTTTAACTATTAGTGCTTGCGTGTCATGTTTCTATATATATATCTCTAGTGTTTTGCTACTATGAAATTTAATCTTAGATACAGTATGTTATTTTGTTTATATCACAATTTTGAGATTGATGAATTTTGTGCTAAGTATTATGCTTTAATCATGTTACATAGCCATTTTTTTTTTTTTGGCAGGCTATGCATATAATGAACTCAGTTTATATAAATATTTTTTTTTGTTTTATACAATGATTCTCTAGTCTTCTGCAATTTTTATTTAAGTCACAATTCATTTCTACAAGAAGTTCTCAGCTCAGAAAAATAAGTGGGCTAATTTTACTCTAAAACAGTCTGTGAGCTGATTTTGGTAAATTTTGGCATCATTCCACTTTTTGACTCACTCGTTTACAGCTTGCTAATTTTGTTAATATATTTGTACATATACTCATAAACTCAGGAGGAGTTTCTCTTCCTTTTGTTCTTAATGCTCTTTTACTCACATGATAAAATTTTTTGAGCAAAGAAAAATGATGCATAGACTTAGGGGGAGGAATTTTTATTCGCACTATACATTTAGATTATTTATTTTTGTCATCATCAAAAAGGGGGAGATTGTTGGCTCAAGGGCTTTTACAACCTTTATTTTTTTATGATAAACAAAAATAATAAATCAAAATAAATTATTATATAGTGTGCTTCTAAGGTCTTTTGCAGAAATTAATTGAAGAAGTTCCATCAAATTGAAGACTAAAGCTTATCCAATTGAAGACAAATAAGGCTACTTGAGGAACTAGAGGCAATGTAATTTGTAAGTTAGCCTAGTTTAATTTAGTCTAGTTCAATTTGTTAAAATAAAAAGATAAGTCATGCCTATTATAGCTAAATCAAAATAATCTTTCTTATATTTCTAAAATATATACCTAAAAGACACATTTTTATTAAGATAATATTTTTTGAAATTTTAAGAGGGAAAATGCATTTCAAATTTCATCTTTCAAAATTAAAATACATTTGTTTTGGGTAAAAAGTTTTTGGAGGCAAAAATGAAAGTTAAATTATCTTGGGCTTTGTAATTTGAAAAGACCCATTTCTATATAAAAATCATAAGCCCAACTCTTCCCTCTTTCTTGCAAAAAGTGTTGTCGCCATTTCCTTTCTTTTTTTTTTTCTTCTAACGTTAAAATCTTCTATCTAATGGGAAGAAAAACAAAGCTTGGGTATAAAACATTGGCTGGCAGAAACTTTCAGGTATGAGAGTGAAAAACTGATCTTGAGTGTTGTTATTCAAACCCTCTCATCTCTTTGTTCTTTTTTATTTTCATGAATATTTTCTAATGAAGAGAAAAATGATTGTTTCGAGAATAGATTTGTACTTACTGGTTTTAAATTTCAAAAACTCTCATCTCAAGCATCTCACTTCTTCTTCTTCTTCTTCTTCTCCTTCTTTATGCTATAAATGCACCGCGTCAAAAGGAAGAAGATGAACAGTAATTCTATTGAGAGAGATTTTTCAAAACTGATCTGAAAACCTTTTTAAATCTCTTTCGTAAGCTTAAATGGGCATAACTCTCTTTCTGTTATAGGTTTGTGTAATCTAAAATAGAGTAGAGGAAAAACTTAAATGAAAAATCTTGTGTGAGCAAAGCTTGGATAAAGCTAGTGCAGTTTGGGTAATTAAGCACCTCTCTTCTGTGTAAAGAGAAAAGTCTTGTAAGTTTGCTAGTTCTTAAATAAAAACTAGTGGGGTTAAGTTTCATCTAGTTCTTTAACAAAAACTAGAAACGATAAGTTGTAAGTTCTTTGAAAAACTTATGGGTAATGGTTAGTTCTAGGTGTTAGACTATATCATTGTAAAAGGCTTTACTCTTGCCCTTTAAAAGAGTTTGATAGTGGAGGAACTCAAGATGAATTCTTGAGGAGTGGATGTAGGCGAGAGAAGTGCCGAACCACTATAAAATCGATTGTGTTGTTTTTCTCCTCTTTCATCTCTTGACTTTTACACATTCTCATACAATCACTTGATTACTCATTTAGACATTGATGAATCAACTCTATAATTTGTACTGCATAATGAATATTAACTTCTGAGATTGTTTATATCAGTTGTTGTCTTGCAGTATTTCTACAGACTAATTTTAGTGAGCTATTTTCTGCACTGGTTAAGTGTTTTACTTTAATGCATGTGACAAATGAGATTAAATGGTTAAATGCTTTATATATCATTGCTATCTAATCTGAGTTGGTATATTAGTTGCTTCTACTGTGATTATAATTTTCTTGAAAAAGATAATTTTTTTAAAATACCAATTCACCCCCCCCCCTCCTCTTGAATATTTGCCTATTAGGACCTACACTTATTTTGGGCAAAATAGCAAGTTGTTTGCACATGTAATCTTAAGCTTACAAACAAAATATGGACAAATTCTTACACTTACGGACTTGACAGTAAAATTTGTAATTAATCTTTATTCATATGGACAAAACATATATTGATGGCAAAGAGATGATGGAACTAAGCAATCTTCATATTAATGTGGGAGAATTAAGGAATTACATAAAGCATTGCTTTCAAGGTTAAAATGTTACCAAAAAACAAAAAGTAAGTCATCTTTAAACAGTACATAGCCTCTAGTTCCAATTCAAATTCATTGAGGCATTTCATCAAATATAACATAAGCATATCTACAGCTCCTACAACTACTACTGTTACTCTCATTTCAGGGAGATTACAATAAGAAAAATAACAAGGCAACACCAAAACCATTTCTCCCTTCTTTGTCGCTTCCTCAATTGATCTTTCAAAGAGTTTATTTTTCTAAGCAAACCAAGAATAATTTGCTTCGATCTATTGCAAATGACAAGATCAACCCATTTAAAGAAATCACAACCAGAACTCTGCCTCCTCACCTGCAAATTTTTAATTTCAAACCAAATGCAATAAACATGGTGCCAACAATTCAATTTCAACCCAAACCCAGTAAACATAGAGAAAAACTTACACTTCTCAACTCACGGCAAATAAACCTTCTACTTGGGTTCCAATTTGTCCAAGAAGTGCGAATGATGCACCGCTTCCCGCATCTGCAAACTCCATTTTATATCTACAAGGATAAAATAATTATACTTTCAGTTGAATCGTTTAGATTTCAATGTTTCTTCTTTGAAGAGAAGGAATCGATTCATTTTGTGTTAGGGTGTCTGCGCTAGGTTAGTTTCTCTCTATTTTGGAGGAGCTTTGATTTTCCAAGTTGAATTGATAGAGAGACTGAGAGTTGCATAGAGAGTAGGGTTTTTAATAAGCGCAATTTAGTCTTTGGCATTTACACATCACTATATGACACATCAAATCTAATGTGTTATCATATTTGGCATCCTAATCAGTCTAATCCTTAATAATTAGTGGACCCCACAAGTCCTATTCATAATTCCGGCATCCCACATAGGATGACAACACAAAAATGAAAAAAATTAATCTATTCGAACACTTGATTGCAACTTTTTTTGTTGAGACAATGAAATAGAAAATTTTCTCAAGTTTAAACACTAAATTTATATGTACCACCCGTCGCCCAATCCCAAAGGACCAAACGACGAATGCCACATTCGATGCTGGAGCACCATCTTGTCTTACTTATTAACTTTAGATCATATATTAGAAGTGGTTAAGTCTTCATAAGGAGGCAAGCTTTTTTTTTTAGAATAGGGTTTAAGGAAAATTCCTACAAAAAATTCGCAAGTGTTTTCCTTAAAAATTAACTTGCAACACAAAGAAAATAAATACACTTCCAATATAAATTCCTCCAAACCTCAAAACTCCAAGTCAACACAGTGTATCACACAGCACTTCTAAATAGTTGTTTCAATTCACACAAGTCCTATCATGTTAATTTACCATTCATTTCAAGAAATATTTATTAACATCCATACACCATAAATACAATAAGATAATAATACTTAAATAACCATCAAACTCATTAATTACATTTTCAATATTTACTACCTCAATACTTTTTTACAATATCTTTCTATACATGTCAAAATCACAATTTACCATATATCCTACCCAAAATGATATTTCTACTCTGATGATGCTACTTCTCCAGTCTTTGAATAGCGTCCACCGCTCCTAACCTGTGCGAGATAAAAATCAATGCGCTGAGTGGAAGACTCAGTGGTGCTAAATAATTATCAAATAAAATAACAAAGAATAGCCAAGATAACAAGTTTCAAATATGCTTTAAAATACTCAAATCATATATATAATTAAGTACTAAAGTCGTACTAATTAAATTTAAACATTTTGGAAATAATAAAGAAGTTCGTAAATACAAATGTATCTTCGTTTTCTTATAGCAAATTAAGTTTTGTTCTTAGTTAAGGCTCATACCAATACATAATGAAACATAAGCAGATTCGATTTCTGAATCACATAATCATGGCTGGTGAAAGCACCACCCACATCACACAATAAGCCCGTCAGCCTATTCATAAGGGCTGATAACCCTAGCATATGATCATAGCTCCACATAACAGAATGGCCTAATAAGCCCAACATGCTCACATATCGAAATCAATCTCATCATACTACATTTCAAGCATGCATAGTAGAGCCCAAAATAAATCCGTTCTTTTATAAATGATCTTATTTCTTATACATAATTCCTTAGCAATACATTTCACAATTTAATACTTTTATTTCAAAATTACTTAACTTACAACTTGTAAATACTCATTAAATTCTCCTATGTTCAAAACCAAAATCATACTTTCTTAATACACATATATGCTTAGTTTAAAATACTTAAAACCAACATTGAGCAAAACATTTTATAACTTAACATATTTTCCACTAGAATTTCATAAACTTACAACTTAGGAAAATTATCAAATTAGCATACTTATGTAAAGCAAATTTTCTATTTACAAAATACATATTTAAAATCCTTAGTTTGCATTAATTATTTTCTGTAGTTCTTTTTATTAAGATGTATTTATAAATTAGTCAAATTTTGAGGGTTTTGTGAAATAATGTACTAAATCAAGAATTTTTAGCACTTTAATAACCTTGACCTTGGCTAGGTTTCTAGGGAATAATTAGAGTTGTAGGTCTTCAAGTTGGGTAAAATTTAATTCTTTAGAAATCTAAGATAAAATTTTACAAATTTCATGAAGGGATCAAAAGCTAATCTTATCATTTTAGGGGTCAAAGATAAGCAACCAATTCGGACATACTAGTGGGCTGCCATGATAGAATCAGTTTTAGTAATAAAATCATAAATTGAGATACAAGTATTCAAATTAGACATAAGAGGATGTTTTGGAAAGCTAAGAAGTAGAGATACAACTTCCATGAAGGACATAAGACATTATCTTACCATTTAGGTGGCCAAAATGGACAATCAATTCGGATGTATAAGTGAGACATCATAACAGAACTAGTTTTGGTATTTAAATCATAAGTTGAGCTACAAGTATTGGAATTGAACAAAAGAGGATGTTTTGGAAAGCTAAGAAATAGAACTACAACTTTCATGAAGAAGTAAGGAACATATGGAAATTACAAAAGGATCGAAAAAATGATTTCTAGTCCCACCTAAAAACACATCTAACATCAAAATTCATCAATTCCAAACAATTCACATAAAACCCCTAAACTTTCATTTAAAAACATGAATTCTCAAAATCACATTTAAACGTAAAGATTGAAAACTTAATAAATGAAAGGGGAAGGAAAGTATTATTGCATTAACCTTCAAATTAAGCTTGGTTAAGCTTATTCAATCTAATTCCTTCTCATTCCCTTTTACTTTGGAGAAGGGTTCACCCACCTCTTCCAATTATCAAAACTTATATATCCTAATCATGGAAATACTCAAAGAAGGAGGTGGAACATGATTTAGTGCATAATCTAACATATCTAAGCTATGAATTACTCAATTAAATCATTAGAGTCAAAAATCACAACTTACTTGTTTTGGTAGCAAACTCCAATATCTTTGCTTCTAATCTCCAAATACCACCTTATTAACTTAATTCTTCAAGTTTAATGGAAATACTATGATTTAATTGATCTATTTTAGTGCAGTTTATAAGTAGAGAAATTGAAAGAAGATGGAGGAGAGAAAGAAAGAGTGTGGTGTTGGAAATGGAGAAGAAGAAGAAGAAATAGTTGGATAAGTGTTGATTTTAAGTGGCAAAGTCAAATTTGGCTACTTCATTTCATGTCAAATGGATGGCTAGGATTTAGTCTCTAGTATTCTCATCCAAGGGCTCTAAATATTCACCAAATAATTCTCCTCCAATTATTATTTAACTCCATAAATTTATTAACTTAACTCCATAAAAATAATTCCTCAAGTTTCCTTAATATTAATTCACTAGAAAACACTATTCATTAAATATCTTAATTCTCCAAAAATATTCACAAAATATTTTCTACCCACATAAAGCATGCAACCATGCTCCAAAAATATTAAATCAAGTATTAGACATGTATAGTAATTTTTTCGGACCCAAATAATACCAAGTCTTTGGCCGATGGTATTATTCACAGACTAGTAAACTACTATTCACCAATAATTTATTACTTATTTTGTCATGAAAAATTTATATCTTAACTTTAACTAATTAAGACTAATCACATAAAATCTAATTAACTCCACAAATATTAATTATGCTCAATATCATTATCGGGTCCAAATAAAATATTATTTCCTCCTCGGGTGATACCATTCATGACTTGTCCAAATAATATCATTTTAAGATCCAAAATTTTGGAGCGTTACATTTACAACTAGATCTATTTGGATAAGGAGGCATAGCATGTAAATGCCTATTTAATTTTTTATGTGATATTACAATGTCTGGTCTTACAGGTCTAATTGAGGGATCATTAAGGGTAGTGGAGCCACCACAATGCCATCTGTATGAGCCATCTTAGTATCATTCTAGATGAATTGTGGTGAGACTCGGGTCAGAGGATGAGTGGTTGTAGTGGTTGTTGGCACTAATGCCAGATTAGATTTTGTGAAGGTGTGATTGGTATGAGATTAGCCGATTTCTGGTTCGATCAATTGGATACCAGATGGCTTATCCATTGGGCATGGATAGCATCACATTTTACCCTGGTTCAAGGGTTGCCGCCAGCTAGAGCTCTTTTTCTAGATATACTGATCTCTCCTCAGATTATTGTGGCTATACTAGGTAGCTAGTCAAGAGGGCTGATGTAGTTGAGGCTGAAGTTTCTGGGGGCAGGACTGCTGCTTATGAGGCTTGGTGGGTTACTAAGCATGGTAGTCAGGAGAGGGAGAGCATAGCGACTCTAACACATGAGATGGATGCTAGACTCTGGGTGGTGACTGAGATGACCTTAGACTCTATTAGGCGAGTTGACTTTGACAGTTCTAATGACTCTAGGGAGATGCCTCTGAGGCGGCACAAACGGTTTGCCTAGTTCCTCAATGCATGCCAACCTTATATTAATAGAGTAGGACTTTTGATTTTTGGATTTTTACTCAACCCATATTTTTGCGAGGGCTTTGAGATAGGATATTGACCCATGATGTATAGAGGGTGCAGTTGACACATTTTTTGGTTTTGACACTGTGGATAGTGGACATATGCACAAGACTGACACAATTAGATAGATGACAGAGATAGATGCTAGAAGGATAGGGTTTTTGTAATTATCTTTTTACATTAAGACAAGTAAAAAGAGAATCATTTTGACATTTTTTGAGAAGGAAATTTAGTTTTATCCTTTATGAGATTGTCTCTTTTGAGCCTTGATTATTGCCTAAGCCGCCCTCTCAGGTTTTTGACTTAACAACTTGCCTTAACTTTTGCCTAAGCTGCCCTTTTGAGTTTTCGACCTAATGGGCTTCTGATTTTCCCTAAGCCGCCTGCCCTTGCAGGTGCATACATTCATATAACTGCACCTTTTTAACACCTTTCATCAGAAAATAGGACAGGGGCATTTACATGCCAAATTTTAGCAGAAATCTAGTTGTCAACAACTCGGCCAACTCAAAATTAGAATTGACTCAAGAATAGGCTTGCAGCCAGGAATGGTATAAGTAAGAAGATGAGGTTTCAAGCACATCAGAGATAGGAATAGTCATCCGATTGGGCCAGGTGGAGATGAAATGAGATAAAAATCATCGGGTAATAAGGCCACAAAGGTGATGACCGTACTCAGGGATTGTTTGGTGATGACCGTAATCAGGGATTGTTTGGGCCTGTAATCAGGGATTGTTTGGTGATGACCGTACTCCCTTGCTACTCGGCTGGGATAAGAGGCCACAACCATGGTCAAGCCACATAGGGACAAACAAGGGATATAAGAGGAGACGGTGACACATCCCAGATGCCACCATGGATAGGTCCATCTAATTCCTTCAGCAGTGAGATAAAGTGATAGTCCAATCTTCCAAGGTCACTCCAGTCGAGCGGCGTTGATGACGAACATGGACTCATAGTCCATAATTGGGTATTAAATGGTCTGGTGGTGGAATTATCACCTGTAACTTCTCAAAAGCCAACAACTGTAGATACCTAAATAAAAAAAAGAGAAAAAAAGGCTCGTTAAGTCAAAAACCCACAAGGGCGGCTTAAGTAAAAGTTAGAGCATAAAAGAAAAGGCTCATTAAGTCAAAAACCCATAAGGGTGGCTTAAGCAAAATTTAGAGCAAAAAAGGAAAAGCTCATCAGGTTGAAAACCCGTAAGGGCAACTTGAGCAAAAATTAGAGCACAAAAGAAGAAGCCTGTTAAGTCGAAAACTCACAAGGGCGGCTTCAACAAAAGTTTGAGCATGCAAAACACAAAATAATCATAAAAGAAAAATGCATCTATGTTCAGTAGAAGTTGGCTTCCCATTGGAACAATCACCGAAGTGGAATCTTGGACACGTTCCCCTAGCCATGTGAGTATTTCAACAAGGATAAGAGGAAATGGCATACAACGCCTAGCCATCTATTCAACTATAGGTACCAACCTAAGGTTGTCATATCCATCAACACCGCTGAGCAACAAGTATTGACTGATAACACAAAAATAAACAAGTGAAGGCCAAAATGGGCTACCACGATCCATGGTCATCGCACGGTCAATAAGGAGTCGTAGGGGCACAACATCGACTCCATGCTCATATTCAGGAAGTTCATAGGTTGAGAAGCCAAGAGTGGTCGAGACTCATGAAGCAAGATCCATATTCAACTGGGGCAAAGCAGGGATCTCTCCAACTTTTGGTCATTTGCTCAAAATAATGCTGAATTCTTCAAATAAAGGATAGATCTCAAAGTCATTATAGTGAAATAGATTGTCAGAAGGATCAAAGTTGTTGATTAGCCATTGCATCAATCCAAGTTGGATCCAAATATTTCGATAATAACTCAAGCCCTTGAGTTCAAAAGGGAATAGCAACTCCCAATCGTCACGGCTAAAACTTCGGAATAATGCTTCAAATGCAAAAGCCAAGGATCGATCCATAGAAAATGAAAAAGTAAGAAGTTTGAAATTTTTGCTATAAGAAAAGGGTTGTGAAGCGCAACGAATATGTCATAGGCCTTTATAGCGAAAGAATGAGAAGACAAGATGATGGTTGGCTATCATTTCAGCTTTAACTGGTTGCCATTCAATCATGATATTCTTCAAATAATGTAATAAACAACTGTAAAGGTGTTAATGTAATCATTTCAATCATGACATGAAAGGAACATGATCTCTTTATAAGGACATTCTCACAATTTAGCCTACAGTATGAAAGCACTAAGGGAACACTGTAACAATCAACCATCCTATTACTAGACTCCCTTGAGTCATCGCCGCTGGTTTCCTCTGCCTCTTCAATTATTAGATGTCAGCGCCTGACACCTCAACCAGTGTACCCACCTCATGACGCCCATGCATCGTGACCAATGGCAGGCTTCACGCCAACTTTCTACACTCATGCATAAGGATAGATAAATGCATTACATGCATACATGACATTTGCATTGGATATTTTATGTTGTTTTTACTTACAGCTGCATGCTTGACTGAGAGCCTTACCACCCTAATTGGAATCGTGCTGACATTTGCAACTAGCTGGGCTCCCAAATTCTTTTTCATAAATAAAGGGAAGACGACAGGCGACAGGCATATGTTGCACTACAATCATTTTCAAAGGATAAAGTGGGATTAAAGCTCGTCGCAAGAAGCATTTCAGAATAACTGGGGGTTAGGCCTAAGGCAGTCAACAATTGAAGAATAAATTGGGGTAAAGCTCACCAACAAAAGGCAATTTAGAGAAAACTGGAGCGAGCCCATAGTAATAAGAGATAGAAAAATAAACTGGGGCAAAGCCCACAATGAAAAGCCATTCAGAGTAAGATAGAGCAAGCTAAAAAGTGAGCAACAGTTGAAGAATAAACTGGGGCAAAGCCTACAATGAAAAGTCATTCAGAGTAAGATAGAGCAAGCTAAAAAGTGAGCAATAGTTGAAGAATAAATTGGGGCAAAGCGCGTGATAAAAAAAATCAGAACAAAGTCGAGTGAAGACTAGCGATAAGAGGCCATAGAAGAACAAACCGGGGCAAGCTCCGCAGTAGGAAAAAATTTGATGAGAGCCCATGAGGAGGAGCAGTCAAAAGCAATTAGGACAAGCCCACAGTAAGACACAACAAGAAGAATAAAAATAGGACAAAGCCCACAACATAAAGAAGTTCATAATGGAGGCAAAGGCAACAGTAAGGATCAAAAGAATGAACTGGGGCACACCCCATGAGAATAATCTTTGGGAATGAACAGAGGCAGAGCATGTTAAAAGAAGTTCCAAAAGTTACCCCAGAAGTACGAGGCAAACTGCCTCCCCAATGTCAAACGTAGTCGGCACCAAGTAAGGAAGCCTCTCCCAATGATAGAATATAAATGAAGACCTTATAGGCAGTGGCTAGACAAATAGCCAAGAAAGAAGTCTTAACTCACCACCAAAGTAGGGGCATTACCACTGGCCACAGATGGAATCCCTTGGCCACCAAGTAAGTTTTCTCGGCTCTATTTCAATATGAACCCCATGTGTTCAACACATAGTCACACATTGGTAAGCCATAAGTCCCTTGAAGCCGGTCAATTCAATTAAGTCATCCCATGTGGTGCACCGTAAGTCCTTTGAGGTAGGTCAATTCAATGAAGCCATCCCATGTGGCACGCCATAAGTCCCCTGAGGCTGGTCAATTCAATGAAGTCATCTCATGTGGTGTGCAATAAGTCCCCTGAGACTAGTCAATTAAATCAATCAAGTCATCCCGTGTGGCGCACCGTAAGTCCCTGTGTAGCTGGTCAATTAAGTCAACCAAGTTGTCGAAATGTGGCGCATCCATCTTTTAATTCGTTGAAATGTGTCAGATATCAAGTCGTCGAAATGTGGCGCAACCAATCTGTCGAAATGTGTCAGATATCTAGTCGTCAAAATGTGGCGCAATCTTTCAATTCGTCAAAATGTGTCAAATAACTAAAGTCGTCAAAATGTGTCGGATAACCAAAGTTGTCGAAATGTGGCGCAACCCATCCATCGAATTGTGTTGGATAACTAAGTCGCCAAAATGTGGCACAACCCATCCGTTGAAATATATCGAATAACCAAGCTGCTGAAATGTGGCATAACCCATCCGTCAAAATGTGTTGGATAACAAAAGTCATCGAAATGTGGCGCAACCCAATCCGTCAAAATATGTCAAATATTAAGTCATTGAAATGTGGCGCAACCCTTCAATCCATCGAAATGTGTGGGGTAACAAAAGTCGCCTAAATGTGGCGCAATCCTTCAATCTGTCAAAATGTGTTGGGTAACAAAAGTCATCAAAATGTGGTGCAATCAATCTGTCCAAATGTGTCGAATATCAAGTCGCTGAAATGCAGCGCAACTCATCTGTTGAAATATGTCGGATAATGAAGTTGTCAAAATATGGTGCATCCATCATTCAATCCATCGATATGTGTTGGATATCAAAGTCGTTGAAATGTGGTACAATCATTCAGTCGATCAAAATGTGTTGGATATCAAGTCGTCGAAATGTGGCACAACCCATCCGTCGAAATATGTCGGATGACCAGAGTTGTCAAAATATAGTGCAAACAATCCATCGAAATATGTCAAATACCAAGTCATCAAAATGTGGCGCAACCCATCCATTGAAATGTGTCAAATATCAAGTCATTGAAATGTGGCGCATCCGTCAATCAATCCATCAAAATGTGTTAAATAACCAAAGTCATCGAAATGTCGCGTACCGTCCAAAAGGACAACCTTGCTACGGAGAGCAATTTAAAATTTTATGCTGTCGTTTGATGCATTGTGCTGTCTAAAAGGACAACCTCCCTGCAGGGAGCATCTCAAAACTTTATGCCACCATTTAGTGCATTATATCGTCCAAAAGGACAACTTCCCTATGGGGAGCATCTCAGAATTTTACGCCACCATTCAGCGCCTTGTACCGTCTAAAAGGACAACCTCCCTATGGGGAGCACTTAAGATTTTACGCTGTCATTTGGCGTATTGTACCATCCAAAAGGACCACCTCCCGACGGGGAGCATTTAAGATTTTATGTCATCGTCTAGCACATTATACCGTCCGAAAGGACAACCTCCCTAAGGGGAGCATCTCAAAATTTTATGCCGTCGTTTGGCGCATTGTACCGTCCGAAAGGACAATCTCCCTATGGGGAGAATTTTAGATTTTTCGCCGCCATTTGGTGCATTTTACCATCCGAAAGGACAACCTTCCTATGGGGAGCATTTCACATTTTACACTGCCATTTGGCACATTGCACCGTTCAAAAGGACAACCTCCCCACGAGGAGCATTCCAGAATTTACACCACCATTTGGCACATCGCACTTTTTTTAGGCCATCATCTAATAGAAATAATTTAGTTTTGTGTTTCAAGTTTACAACATTGAAGTTGTCCAAAGTGATGCCCCTCCAAAAATGGAGTAGCCAAGTTCAAGCCGTCTAACCCAGGCGCATCAAGTCGACATCCAGAGTGCAACTACACCAAATCCCCAATAAAGCTGGCAACTTTCAAATTGAGCCATCCAAAGGATGCAAACCAAGTAAGTACTTTACTACTTACGTGTCTACTTTACATTTTGATAAAATCTTGCTTAAAAAGCAAAATATTATCAAAATGGAGGCAAATTGTAGACGCTCAAAATTTTTGCCCAAAAATAGACTTAGTGATGATAACCTGTATTGCTAAAGAAAGGGTTGAAGCACCCGAGAAACATGATCCCAAAGCAGTGATTCGAGTCTAGGAAGCGCAACCTCTAGCACCTTTTTCACATTTTTGGCAACACGAGACCCAAAAGCATATCTCAGATTCACCCAGGACATGCCCTGGTGTCCTACAACACTTTGTACATCACTCAAACCAATTTCATGAATATCAAATTAGTTTACTGGTGGAGCACACAATGCCCCTAGTGGGGCCCACTTGGGGGCCCATTAGGGATCCTTAGGGGGCCCATAAGTGGTGATGACATTTCTCATGCTAGAACGAGTTTGGAATGTCCAATTGATTCGATTCTTGAACTAGTAGTCATAGGGTAAGAAATCGGATCCATTAGATCATTTTCATATTTTCGGGGTTCATGTTGAAATAAGGTTCGAAAACGAGTCCCGGGTGCACACAGGATAAATTCTTATGCCTTACGTCGTCGTACATGCCATTTGAAATGATTTTACAAAAAATCAAAGACCGAATTATTTATGGGGCCCATTAGTAGGCCCCACATGCCACATAAGCAGTGAATACTGCCAAAACACCCATTTGTCTATAAATTCGTCTCTAAATCTAGAGTTAAGGGGTTGGCATTTTTTTAGTGAGCAAAACTTATTTGAGAGAAAACCAACAACAAAAACACAAAAAAAAACAATATCAAACATAAAAATCAAATCAAAAACACAATCTAAATAAAATTTATTCATAAAAATTTTAAGACTTTTCTTAGTTTAATTGTGTAATAGATTGTTTCTAGGATAGTCAGTGAGTTTCACACACAGACACTTCAGATAAAGAAATCAACACACAAACTTGGATCATCTTCAAAGATCAAGTGTTCATAAGGTATTCTTTATCAATTTAAAGCAAATCAATGATTTTTCTTCAAAATCAAGTAAATTAAGAGTCTATCCTTCATCTCTTTTGTATTTCTATTTCATTTTGGTGTTAAATTATCAAAAATTGATTTATCTTTGAGAGGAACCCACAAAAACTCGATTTCATTGAAATCTACAAGTTTTTGGGCCAACATGGCGCTACCATTCGCAAGTGGTGCACGCCACATGCAAATGGCGCATGTCACTTGAGCCCAAAAATCTATAGATTTCTAGTTTTCTGACATTTATGAACTCTAATTACCTCAGTATGGGACGAAAGTCACTTTCAATGGTGTGAGAACATTAATTCAATCGCCAAACAACTAAAAAAACTTCAAATCATGTCTAGATGCTGAGATCAAAGTGGGTTAAGGCCTAAGGGTCGAAAATCCATGTTTGATCCGAATGAGTATGTTAATAATTTTAATGTTATTTCTTCCAATAATTTGTGAATTTTGTTCATCTAATAAGGTGAACATTGTGATCATGAGCTTGAAATAATATTAAAATTATTATATTTTATTTTCTAATATTTATTTTATACACATTTAATTATTATTATATAATATAACTATATTATATGTTGTTTATCTAACCCATTAACAACTCTAACATTTCTGATATTAATTTATATTCTGTCATTCTATTATTTGTTGTTTATTTTGATTAATTTATTTTATTATTGAACTAATATTTGCATTTTGATGATTTTTAGTTAATTCTTGCATCCATCATGTTGTTTGAATGTTTGAATGTGATATAATTATTGTTTTTTGCTTGAATATATTCATAGTTTGATGTTATTTATATGAATATGGTTTGTAATTTATTATTTAATGGGATTGTATTAATATTTACATAATTTGTTTGAGAATTCAAATGAATGCTCATTTTAATTGGTTTGTAATAGATTAGCCATAATTTTATTTGATGTGAAATAATTTTATTAAGGATGATTTGTATTAGTTAAATGGAAATTGAAAATATGTAATGGGATAAATGGGGTAGAATGTACTTTGATAGGAAGGATTGTTATTCTTTTCTCCTCCCTCCTTCTTTGTGGATGTTTAATTTTCATGTTAGATGAATGTTTTAATTGTGATAATTTGCTTGAATGACATTGTTTTCAAAATTGCATAAAATGAGTTTACATCTCAAATTAAATTAATACCGTAATTAATAAATAATGAATATTCAGACAACTAGGAGGCCAGTTTATACCGGGTGGAATGGGTGCCTAACACTTTTCCATCTCTGTACCCAACTTCCGAATCCTCTTTGGTTAAAATTGGATTAATTAATTCCAAAGAATTAATTAATTCGAGAAGTTTTTCCCTAATTTAGTAAACTAGGATGGCAACTCCAAATATTTTTCAAAATCTTACCAAAGGAAACACTTCCCTAAAGATAAAAATGGGATTAGATAAAATAATTTTTCTGAATTAAAATGAACCAAACCCGTTTAATTTGGTTTACTCGAGTAACTCTCGAGAAATCCATAAGATGCTGTGCGAAAGCCACGTTGTCCTCAATAACCTAAGAAAGGAGCAAGGAGTTTAGAAATTGTATATGTCTCTATATTTGTAAAATTCCTCTCTTTCTCCATTCCTATTTATGAGTTGAACTTGCAATAATGCAAAAGGAATTTGATTGAGTGAATAATGAAGAAGCAAAATGATAGCTCTGTATCATCTAATTATTTTCCTCCATAAATGAATATCAATTTGAAAACTCTCATCTGGAATTTTAAAATCAAGTTAAGCAAGATTATGAAACTTATAGGGTTCTGGACATTGAGTTCTGTCCTGTTGAAGTTATCTTTACATTCTCATATCAGAAAAATTCATTGCACAGATTAGCGACTGTACAGTACATTCATAGTACTAACACTTTTCCAGAACATATACTTGTAGGAATTTAATGAGTGGGAAGGAGAATAAATAAAATAAATACCCAATTAAATATTAGACTTAATTAGAAATACTTATTTTATTATATAACTTGAAATTTCTTACAACTCAAAAATGTTACTCTCACACACCACACTTGCACACCTTCACAACTTCACTCTATTTTTATTGTTGTGTTCTTTTGTTGTGTGTATAAACTCTCCAAGCCATAGCCTATTTATAGGCAAGAAGTAAACAAAATGAATGGCCAATAGTTTGCCAACTTGCCCACCAAAGTGAATGGCTAAGAACTTGCCAAATAGTCCAATAAAATGAATGGCTAATAAATTGCCATCCTCTCCACTAATGACAAGATTTTATTATTATTATTATTATTATAATTATTATTATTATTATTATTATTATTATTATTTTTAATTAGTAATGATATTTTAACACTCCCCCTCATTACTAATTATATTTCTTTATAGTTTCTCTTGAAACTATACTAAGCAGCTTTCGAAACTCTTCTACTTTCATACTGGATAATCCTTTGGTGAAAATGTCAGCCAATTGATCTTCTGTCTTCACCTTCATTATCTTAATCTCACTTTTAACTGTCTTCTCTCTTATGAAATGATATTGCACCTCCACATGTTTGGTTCTTACATGAAACACTGGATTCTCAATTAAGTTGATTGCTGACAAATTATCACAATACAATGATACTGGATAATTAATTTCTTGATGCAAATCTTTAAGCAACTGCAACAACCAAGTGCTCTCTTGTGCAACCATTTTTGCTGCTCGATGCTCAGCTTCAGTAGTTGAGAGCGATACCGTCGGTTGTCTTTTACTGCACCAAGCTATTGCTCTAGAACCAAAACTAAATATGTAGCCTGTAGTTGATCTTCTTGTGTCATAATCACCAGCATAATCAGCATCACAATAGCCTTCTAATTTGCAATCAACTTTGCTTTTGTAAAATAACCTGAGATCAAGTGTTCCTTAAATGTAGCTAAAAATTCTTCATACTGCTTCCAAATGGGGCTTCTTCGGATTCTGCATGAATCGGCTTGCAACTCCAACTGCAAATGCAATATCTGGTCTTGTTAGTGTCAGATAGATTAAATTTCCCACTATCTGTCTATACAATTTTCAATCTTCCAAATCTTTGCCTTTCGAAATACTTAATTTGGTGTTGATTTCAATTGGAAGGGCAAGAGGTTTACAATTAGCATTCCATACTTCCGGAGTAGATCTTTTGCATACTTTTGCTAGCATAGAAACACTCCCTCCTTTGTGCATTCCACTTCTAATTCGAGAAAATGATTCAATTCTCCAAGTTCTTTCATCTGAAATCATATTAATAAATTTTCCTTTGTTTCATAAATCTCAGTTTCATCATCTCCAGTAATAATGAGATCATCAACATAAACCAAGACAATTGCAAGCTTCCCTTCTCAGCTGGTGTAACTGTATAACCACTGTGAACAAGGAACTCAGCAATTTTTCCATACCAAGCTCTTAGAGCTTGTTTGAGTCCATACAGTGCCTTCTTCAACTTGCAAACATGTTGAGGATAAAGCTTATTTTCACAACCTCGTGGTTGCTCCATGTAAACTTCATGATCCAACTCTCCATTTAGAAAAGCACTTTTCACATCCATCTGCCACAGATTCCATGACTTGCATGTTGTAAGTGCTAGTAAAACATGAACAGTTGTAATCTTGGCTACTAGACTAAATGTCTCATCATTGTCTAGTCCGTATTATTGTGAAAATCCTCAAGCAACTAATCGAGCTTTGTACCTCTCGATTGATCCATCTGGCCGGGTCTTGATCTTGTAAACCCATTTGCATGATATAGGTTTTACATCTTTTGGCTTTGGAACTAAATCCCATGTCTGATTTTGTTCTAAGGCTTTAACTTCTTCCATCATAGTTTGAATCCATTTTGCTTTCTAAGATGCCTCTTGATAGGATTTTGGTTCCTTTCCAACTTCCATGAGTGCCACATTAGCATACTTTGGATATGGCTTCCTCTGCCTAACTGATCTTCTTAGCTCTGGTGATGATGACTGTGGTGGTAATAACTCTATTGTTGGTTGATTTTCTGACATACTTGTTGATTGATCCTCCTTTTCTATTCCTTGGCAAACACTTGTCTGCCATGACTTTTCTTGTGGTACTAACTGTGGAGCAAATTCAGTACTCTGTTGCAATTCTTCTGTTAGTTCTTCAAATCTTTCTTACGGTCTTTCCTCCACCTCCTTAGATTAAGGTAGTGCCACATATTCTAGGGTCCACCAGGACGATGTCTCATCAAATACAACATTGCGTGAGACATAACATCTGCCATTATTAGGATCACAACATCATCCTTTTCTATTTTCATCATACCCCACAAAGAAGCATCCGATTGCCTTTTTATCAAATTTACTTCAAAGATGATCAAGCACAAACACATAACAGACGCACCCAAATACTTTGAAGTGACTTACAGTGGGTCTCATTTTTCTTAACTTCTCAAATGAAGACACAAATCCTAACTTCGATTGTGGAAGCCTATTGATTATATGAGCTGTTGTTCTCATACATTCTGCCCAAAATCAGCCAGGGACATTTTTAGCATGTAACATGCTTTGATAGAACTCTACAAGATGCTTATTTTTCCTTTCAGTAATTCCATTCTATTGTGGTGTGCCTAGACAGGTAAATTGTCACCGAATCTTGTATTGACGAAGATAAGTAGAGAACTCATCAGAAGTGTACTCATCGCCATTATCTGTTCAAAGGCATTGGACTTTCTTCCTAACTTCACTTTCCACCATCAACTTGAATTCTTTAAACTTTGCTAAAGTTTTAGATTTTTCTTTCACAAAATAAATCCAAACGTATCTAGAATAATCATCAATAAATGTAACCATATAACGCATACAATTACTGATGACTATTTTATTTTTCCAAACACGTCTGAATGAATCAACTCTAATGGTTCTTTAGCTTTAAAGATTGAATCTTCATATGGTAGTTGATGCGCCTTCCTATACTAGCATCCTGCACATCTAGTTTCAGTGCAAACCTCAAGATTCGGTAGCCCTCTGAGTGAAGATTTGTTCATCACTAACTTCAGTTTATGACAGTTAACATGTCCAAGCCGTGCATGCCACAAGTCCACTGTCTCACTAGTTCTTGTTTTGTCAACATAGGCCTCCTCAGCTAGCATCACATACATGGAATCTACTTTTACTCCTTCTATTTTATGTTTATCAATAATTTTAACTTGTTAACATACCTTGACATCCTTCGGGCTAAAAACAACAAATTTGCCGGAGTCTATCGATTGTCAAACCGATAAAAGATTTTTCTTCATTCCTGATACTCTGTAGACATCATCTAGCTGCACTTGCTTTTTATTATGACAAGAGTCAATTATCGTATCACCAACATGGGTAATTGGTAATTTTGCATCATTTGTTGTTTTCACAACTCTTTTGCCTCTGTATTCTGAAATATTTTGAAGCTTGTCTTTATCTCCTGTCATATGATTGGAACACCCAGAACAGAAAATCCAGTCTTTCTCATAATTTACTCTATGAGAATAAATAGCACTAGAAGCTTGTTCTTCTTCCTTCACTAATGTCATGAGACTGGGTACTTCAATCACTTTTAAATTTGATTCTTCTTGCATTATTACTGTACTTGCAAAAAATGCTTCAAGATCCCATTTTGGTTCATTTTGTTGACTTGTACTTGCTATTGCTACATTACCTTCTACGATCTTTTTATTATGCCAACATTCTCTAGCATAATGTCCCTTCTTGTCACAAATGAAACATTCGCCATTTTGATGTCTAATGGGTTTAGACTGTCGATTATTCTAGAATTTTCTCTATTGAGCTCCTCCAGATTAGAAATTTCCTCGTATTTGGAATTGCGTCTATTGAGCTCCCCCTGATTGGAAATTTCCTTGTGCTTTCCTCTTTGTCTGGCCACGAACTTGATTCTTTCTCCTGTTGGTGAAGAGCTCCACCTCTTCTGTATTTGATGAAACTCCATCCATTTACTTTGCTAGAGTTTCTTGACTTGCCAATAAATTCTCCAACTCTTCAATTGAAGGTTGTATAGGCCAACCTTGTACTACAACAATAAATCCTTTATATTGAGGTCGTAAGCCAGAAATGGTTATTCGTCTCATTCTGTCATTGTTGACTTTGGATGCCTCATCCAGTTTTGCAATTTCTCTACAAAGAGCTTTCACCTTTGTGAAATATTGACTAATTGTCATATCATGTTGTCCGATAGACATTAGCTCACTTTCTAAGACTTGTAGTCTTGCATCATTTTTCTTTGCAAAATGAGAGGCAAGTGCATCCCAAGCCTCCTTTACTATGGTAGCTTCTCTGATGTGCTCCATCATTTCATCTTTAATTGTTGTTTTAATAGCGAACATTTCCTTCCCTACTTTAATCTTCCATTTCTTTAGAAGATTATTACCATCTTGTGGTGGTGATGTGGTCTCCGTCCTAGCAACAACCTCCTAGAGGTCTTGACCTTGCAAGTATGACTCCATGCAAGTCTTCCATATATTGTAATTATTGTTATTGAGCTTTTTGATTCTCCCAACATTACTTGATTCTGACATCGTGTCTTAGTTTTAGCGGCCTCACAATTTACCTAGAATTGTGGTTCCAAACCAACAAATTTCATAGTTCCAAACTCTATACGAGTAGAATCTTGACAACAACTCAAACCAAGTAATAGATCAAGAAAAAAAAATTTTCTGATGTGGAAGGTCAGTCTAAACTGCAACCACAGAGCGTACTCAATATTTTCTTGATTTATTACTTAATTTGGATGAAGCCTTGGCTTTGATACCACTTATAGGAATTTAATGAGTAGGAAGGAGAGTGAATAAAATAAATACCCAATTAAATATTAGATTTAAATAGAAATACTTATTTTATTATATAACTTGAAATTTCTTACAGCTCAAAAATATTACTCTCACACACCATACTTGCACACCTTCACAACTTCACTCTATATTTGTTGTTGTGTTTTTTGTTGTGTATAAACTCTCCAAGCCATAGCCTAATTATAGGCAAGAAGCAAACAAAATGAATGGCTAATAGTTTGCCAACTTGTCCACTAAAGTGAATGACTAAGAACTTGCCAAATAGTCCAATAAAATGAATGGCAAATAATTGCCATCCTCTCCACTAATGACAATATTTTTATTATTATTATTATTTTTAATTAGTAATGATATTTTAACAATACTAAGGTTGACTAAATCTTCAAAGACGTGGCACTTACATTAATATGAAAAAGTTGAATTTATTAGAAGTTAACCATAGAGAAATAATTTCCTAAAAACAATTACAATAATCTTAGGTCTTACCTGTGGCCACTGAATAGTATCCATGCGATAAAGGGAAGGAATTTAAAAGAAAATGTGATTTCCCTCTATTACTAAAAGAGAAACAAAAGGCAAAAAACCATTTTAAACAACAATTCAAATAGAAACTCAACTTGTATAACCAATCAATTTCAACAGAAACAGAAAGCCAAAACCTAAACAAACACCCGTAACAGAAATAAATTCCACACAAACAAAAAGCGAAAATCCAAAACCTATAAATGAAAAATTCAAAAAGAAAGTACCTGAAATTCATAGAACTATTGAATCGGTTAGTGATTAGGAGAGGTTGAGTGCAAGTTTAGCATAAATCGTGCGAAAGAGAGGTTGGTTAGTATTTGAAATGTAATAAATTTGAAGTATTTTAAACATAAAAATATGTTTTCTGTGCTCTTGTCTCGACTTATTTCATTTTCTTTAATCTTTTTCGTTATCAGCATTACAGTTATCAACAAATTTAAGTCAATTATGTGTAATCTGATTGTTTTCTCACTTATATGAAGATTAAGAGGTCTCGAATTCGCCCATCAAGCTTCCTAATAAATAAAAAAATTATTTTTGAATAAATACATATAAATAATTAAGCATTTCAAAATTTCAACCTTTATCTTTACTAAATTTATTTTATATATATATATATATATATATATATATATGATAATGATACATTTGAAAATTATTTTATATTTTATTTATTAAATATTTAATTCTTTTAAGATATAGTTAAAAAAAAAGAAAGAAAATATATTTTTTTATTAATTTATTTGTTTATATGATTTGACTGGATATAATTTTTTAAAAAATAAATTTTCAAATATAATATATAATATTTTATTTAGAAGAGAGATAAAAAAATAAGAAAAAAATATACTCTCTCTGTCCCATTTTATTTGTTTATTATTCTTTTTTAGATGTCCTAAAATATTTGCATGGTTTTTAAATTTAGACATGTAAATAATTATTTTTCTATTATAACCTTTATGATCTTTAATTAAATGAGTGGTTTTTATTAATATCTTTAATGAGTTAAAGGGTAGGAAAAAAAATGATAAAATAAAAATTATTTTTAAATAAATACATATAAATAATTAAGCATTTCAAAATTTCAACCTTTATCTTTACTAAATTTATTATATATATATATATATATATATGATAATGATACATTTGAAAATTATTTTATATTTTATATATTAAATATTTAATTCTTTTAAGATATAGTTAAAAAAGAAAGAAAATATATTCTTTTTGTTAATTTTTTTGTTTATATGATTTAATTGGATATAATTTTTCAAAAAATAAATTTTCAAATATAATATATAATATTTTATTTAGAGGAGAGATAAAAAAAAGAAAAAAGTATACTCCCTCCTTCCCATTTTGTTTGCTTATTATTCCTTTTTAGATGTCCCAAAATATTTGCAAGGTTTCTAAATTTAGACATATAAATAATTTTTTTTTCTATTACAACCTTTATGATCTTTAATTAAATGAATGATTTTTATTAATATCTTTAATGAGCTAAAGGGTAGAAAAAAATGATAAAATAGCTTTTATTAACTAAATTCTTAATATGCGTGTTTTGTCAAACCATGCAAACTATTAGAATCTTGTAATAACTAGGAAATATTGTGCATATATTAGGGTGATATTGAGTCTTAATTAGGAGATACATAGGAGATTATTTTTACTTTTTAGGTTATATACTTTGTACTATATATACCATAAACTAAAAAGAGAAAAGGTAAGCTAATTGCTTGATTCAAAACATCTCTTTTTCTTCTTCTTCTCATGGTATCAGAGCCACAATTGGCCTGATTTTCTCCTCTCCTCTTGCACCAGATCTACTGGTGACTAAACTTAGTAGATTTCAACTTTGTCTTCCTAAAAATCTCCTATTTCTTGGAAGATTAAACTCTCATCGCCCCTCTAGTTAGATTTAGCTGCTTCTGACGACCTCAGACTCGAAATTCTGGCACCAGGAACCCAGTCGTTGACCATCACACTCCGTCGTAATAGTACAGACACCTATCCACACGCCAATGCGTGAGCATAGTTTTCAGCGACTTTTTCGATCAAGCAGACAACCAGCAAGGTCACTCGCTTTCGGTGATCACTCCGGTCACCCTCCATTCTTCTTAGATCAGCTCCATTCTTCTACCAAGGCACAATCAGATTCCTTTTTCTATAATTTTTCTGATTGAAACACATACAATAGTAAGTTATTTCTTTCATCGTGCCTGAGAATGAAGGAACTCCAACTCCAGGTCTTTTCAAACCTCTTTTCTAAACTTCTCCTACAATTATTACTGTTAAATTGGAAGGTAGTAGAAATTATATCTCACGGTCTGCTTCGGTATAGTTATGGTTCATGGGACAGGGTTATGATGACCATTTAATTAAAACTGCTGCTGATATTGTTGATACTGATAAGACAAATTGGACTAAAATAGATGCACAATTATGTAGTCTTTCATGGAATTCCCTTGATCCTAAATTGCTTGCTCTTTTTCAATCTTGCAAAACTTGTTATAAGGAGTGGACTAAAGCTAAGGCATTGTATACTAATGATATATAACGTACATATAAAGTTGTTCCCAATATTGTCCATTTACAGCAAAATCAACAAGATATGGCAAGTTACCTAGGACAAGTAGAAACACTATTAGATGAGTTCAATTCAGTTATGCCATTTTCAAATAGTGTTACTACACAAGAGGAACAAAGGAATAGGTTCTTTATGGTTTTGGCCTTAATAGGACTTTGATTTGATCTTAGTTCTGTCAGGGATCAAATAATAACTAGTCCCAAAATTCCTACTTTGGAAGATGTTTCTGCATGACTTCTCTAAATTTCTGTTACTACCACAACTAATATTGAGATGTTTGTGCTGGCTGTACAACGTCAACGGGGGCAAAGTGGTTATCAAAAATGGAAAGGTAAAGGATCCAAGTCACATTGTTCTTATTATGATAAGAATGGTCATACTCAGGAAATGTGTTAGAAACTACATGGTAAACCATCACATAATTAGTCTTTCAATACTAGCAAATCTGTTGCTCATCTGGCTCAAAGTGGTGGAGCTGGACTTCTACCATTACCCAATCAAGCATTCACTTCTATCACCTTAACTAGGATAGACTATAGTGAGTATTTACAATTTCAGGCAGCTAAACAACAAGCTAATCAACAGTCATCTACCATCTCTCAATCCGATAATTCAATTGCATGTCTTACCAAATCCATTATCATTGACCCTTGGGTTCTAGATTCTAGTGCTTCTGATCATATATCTGGTAATGAAACTCTTTTCTCTACTCTTTCTATTCCTCTAAAAACATCTACTGTCACTTTAATTAGCTAATGGTTCCCAAACTGTGATTAAAGGAGTTGGGGAAATACATCCTCTTCCTTCAGTTACTTTAACCTCAGTATTATTTACTCCTAAATGTCCACATAACTTAATCTCCTTAGTAAATTAACCAAACAACTTAATTATATTGTGTCCTTCATAGCTGACTATGTTTTTGTGTAGGACCGACATATGAGGAAGATGATTGGAGTAGGATATGAGTCATAAGGATTGCACTATCTATCTTCACCAAAAACCACAGTTGCACTTACTTCCACAGCTTTTGCTAAAATCCTTCATCGTCGCTTCGGACATCCCAACATCATCAAGCTTAAATAATTAGCTCCTAGTCTTTCTATATTATCTTCTCTTAAGTGTGAGTCATGTCAACTTAGCAAACAGACTCGTGTCTCTTTTCATAAGCGTGTCAATAATAGAGTTGCATCTATGTTTGAAGTTGTTCATTCTGACATATGGAGTCCTAGTCGTGTTAGTTCAATATTGGATTTTCATTACTTTGTTACTTTTATTGATGATCATTCTCGCTGTACCTGGCTATTTCTTATGAAAAATCATTAGAAATTATTTTCTATTTTCCACACTTTTTGTGCTGAAATTCATAATCAATTTGGAGTTTTCATTAAAATGTTACGTAGTGATAATACTAAAGAGTATTTTTCTTACCCTTTTAATCAGTTTATGTCTTCTCATGGAATAATTCATTAATCATCTTGTGCTCATACTCCTGAACAAAATGGAGTTGTCGAAAGAAAGAATCAGGTCCTTATTGAAACAGCTCGTACTCTACTGATTAGTAACAATGTTCCACTTCGTCTTTAGGGTGATGTTACTCTTACTGTCTGTTTTCTTATTAGTCGCATGTCTTCTTCTGTTTTGCAAAATTAGAGTCCACATTCTATTGTGTTTCCAAAATAGGATCCTTATAGTCTTCCTGTTCGTGTTTTTGGCTAACCTATTTCATTCATAAGCATACTCCTAGGAAAGACAAACTTCAACCAAAATCAATTAAATGTCTCTTCTTAGGGTATTCTCGTCTCTAAAAAGGCTACAAATGTTATAACCAAATCACTCACAAGTACTTTGTCTCTGCATATATAACCATTTTTTAGACCTCTCCATATTTCTCTGAAAACATAGTCAACCAGAATTCTATTTCTGCAACTCTTCCTATCCCTACTCTTCTTGTTCCAGCCACCCATCGTCCTCTCCAAGTCTATTCACGTCGCCCTTTTTAGATCAACCCTACTATTAACCCTCTTAATGATGTAGGTATATTACTTGATGACTCATCACCTACACTAGTATCACCTCCTACACTGGTCATACCATTAGTAGAGGAAGCTAAACTTCCCATTGCCCTTTAAAAAGGTATTTGTTTCACACGGAATCCACACCTTATTTATAATTTCTTAAGCTATCATCGCTTATCTCCTTCATATTATGCTTTTATTTCCCCATTATCGAATGCCCCTATACCTAAAACTGTGAGTGAAGCATTATCACATCCAGGGTGGTGTCAGGCTATGGTGGAAGAAATGACTACACTTCATTCTAATAGTACTTGGGAACTTGTCCCATTACCCATAGGCAAAAGCACAGTTGGATGTCGTTGGGTATATACTATCAAGATTGGTCCAGATGGCAAAATTAATCATCTCAAAGCTCGTCTTGTTGCTAAGGGATACAGTCAAATCTATGGCCTTGATTGTAGTGACACCTTTTCACCTGTGGCTAAGATTGTGTCTGTCTGACTAATCATATCTTAGCAGCCATGAATCATTGGTCCCTTCATCAACTTGAGATGAAAAATTCCTCTTTACATGGGGAGTTGGCTGAGTAAGTCTATATGGAGCAACCACCTAGTTTTGTTGCTCAAGGGGAGTCTGGCTTAGTGTGCCATTTATGTCGAACTTTGTATGGTTTAAAGTAATCTCCTAGGGCATGGTTTGGAAGATTAAGTGCTATTGTGGAACAATTTAGGATGAATCAAAGTGAAGCTAATCATTCAATTTTTTACAAACATGGAGATCACAACAAGTGTACTTACTTAGTGGTATATGTTGATGACATAGTGATCACAGGAAATGATCATGAAGGGATTTCTCAACTCAAACAATATTTGTTTAGCCATTTTGAGACTAAAGATTTAGGAAATCTTAAGTACTTCCTAAGGATTGAGGTAGCACAATTTAAGATAGGTATTTGTATTTCACAAAGGAAGTATGCTCTAGATGTGCTAGAAGAAACTGGCATGCTAGATTGCAAACATGTGGATACTCCCATGGACCCAAATTTTAAGCTTATTTCTAGATAGGGGGAGCCGTTAGAAGATCCTGGTAGATAGCGGCAATTGGTTCGTAAGTTAAACTATCTCACAATCACATGACCTGACATTTCTTTTGTAGTAAGTGTGGTTAGCCAATTCCTCCAATCACCATGTGATAGCCACTGGGATGCATTGATTCGCATTCTTAGGTACATCAAGGGAACTCCTAGACAAGACTTGTTGTATGAAGACAGGGATCACTCACAGATTGTTGGATACTCTAGTGTAGATTGGGCAGGTTCTCCCTCTAATAGACGATCCACTTCGAGTTATTGTGTTCTGATTGGAGGAAATTTGATATCTTGGAAGAGTAAAAAGAAAGTTGTTATAGCCAGATCAAGTGTAGAAGCAGAATACCGAGCCATGACATCGACGGCGTATGAGCTTATCTGGCTGAAGCAACTCCTTTAAGAATTAAAATATGGAGACATCAAACAGATGACATTGATCTGTGATAATCAAGCAACTTTTCACGAAAGGACGAAATATATAGAGATAGATTGCCACTTCATCAGACAAAAGATTGAATCGGGATGCATTTTTACCTCTTTCATTAGTTCAAATGATCAATTGGTAAATATCCTTATAAAGTCTCTTAAAGGTCCTCGTATTGAATATATTTGTAACAAGTAAGGAGCATATGACATGTATGCTCTAGCTTGAGGGGGAGTGTTAGAATCTTGTAATAACTAGGAAATATTGTGCATATATTGGGGTGATATTTAGTCTTAACTATGAGATACTTAGGAGGTTATTTTTCCTTTTTAGGTTATTTTTCCTTCTTCTTCTTCTTCTTCTTCTTCTTTTCTTCTTCTTCTTCTTCAATATTTTTTTATTAGGTGAGTTTTGAAATAGTTTTATTCTTAATAAATAATTTTTTATTTTTTTCATTACTAAATAATTTATAACTGCTATTTTTTTAATTTATTAAGAGATTTACAGTTCCCTTGCAAAAGATAAATGATCTATTGTTGATTAAGAATTTTTAATTTTCTTGATATTTTTTCTCTTCTATCCTAAATTTGTTTGACTTAAAAAAGATAATGTTTAGAAAACTAGAAAAAAGTCTAGAACTATATCTTTTTGTTTGGATCACTTTCAAAAATTTGTGTGTATGTACATATATTCTTTTTCTTGATACACTGGACATGTAATACTGCAACTATAGCCAACGTGATTTCCATTATCAATTCATTATAACTGAAAAATAAATTATTATTATTTTTCATTATAACTATATATAGATATCGATTTAGGGTTGAGGGTTGACGGTTGAAAACTAAATGATGGCTCAATTTAGGGAATGGATGTTTAGGTCTAGAGATAAGATTGAATTTTATTTTAAGACTACTTCATTATATAAAAATAGAATTAGGCACACAAGAAGTATTGATTAGGTATAGGGATTGGGTTGAACTTTATTCCAAGACTAATTCATTATATAAAAATAGAATTAAGTACACAAGAGATAACATTGCAATTAGTTTGTACAGCAAAATGTAATATAAATTAACTAGTTGTATTTATTTTAATCAAAATGAAAATTTATGCTTTAATATAATATAGATAAAAAAGAGTATAAAATAAGCATAGTCAACATGCAACATATGTCATATAAAAGACTAGTATATATATGTGTTTGTGTGTGAGTGTGTGTGAAGAAAAGAATTATAAAATTGTAAGTTGCTTGACAATAAAAGTAGTCTAAGAACCAAAAAACTTGTCACGCCCTGATCCAACCACTAGAGAAATTGTTCACTTTGGATCAAGTCAGCTCTATCCCACACTGGATCTGCAAGACCTGCACGGTTTTGTCCTTCAATTGAAATGAGAACTTTCCATCCTAAGATTTTCGTCAAGTAAGCACACTTAACCATGGAGTTCTTACAACTCTCCAGGCCATTAACCAAAAGGCGCATTTTGAAGATTAATTTTCCCCTTTTCGATATATGATTCAATTCTTTCTTGTGTCTCCATTCAATTACCATAGCTAGCCTACAATCTTAGAAGCTAGCTAGGAGCTCTACTCAACCCGCCTTCTTAGGATCACTCTGTCAGGTCGAGATGTCACAAAACTACTCTCTCTGCCCCATTTTATTTGCATGGTTTGACAAAAAATGCATATTAAGAATTTAGTTAACAAAGTTGTTTTGCCCCTTTTAACCCGTAATACTCATTAAGATGTTAATAAAAGTCTTTCATTTAATAAATAATCATAAGGGTTATTATGAGAGAAATAATTTTTTGCTTGTACAAATTTACAAATCTTGCAAAAGTTTTAGGACATCCAATAGCAAGCAAACAAAATGGGCTGGATGGACTATAAAATAACATAAATTCAATCAATCCCTCATTTTTTTTAACACATGGTGGAGAATTGGTAACAAACCAATTACAATCAGTCATTGAAGAATTAAAATGAAATAAGCGTGATTACAAAGAAAAAAAATAGGAAACCAAAAAATAATAGAAATGATAAAAATGATAAATTCTTTATGGCCTCTTGAAAATTATAAAAAAAATATATTATCATAAAAAATGTTAAATAATTGTTAAAGAAGTGGTGCTCATCTCAAATTGTAAAAAAGCTTTCAAAAATTATGACTTTTAATGAATTATTATATAGAAAGTAGAATACTATGTGCAAACAATTTATTAATCCTATTGTAGATGTTCAATTTTTGCCCCAAAAATAGACTCGATGATGATAACCTCATTTGCTAAAGAAGAGGTTGAGGCATCCGATGAACTTGATTCCGGAGCGATGAACCGAGTTTAAGAAGCGTAACTCTTAGTACCTTTTTCACATTTTTGGCAAAACGGAGCTTTAAGCGCACCTCGAGTTTGTCCAGGACACACCTCAATGTCCTACAACACTCTGTGCATCATTCGGACCAATTTCATGAAAATCAGGTCGATTCACTAGTGGGGCCCACAATGGCCCTAGTGGGTCCCACAGTGGCCCTAGTGGGGCCCACTTGTGGAGCCCACAAGTGGCATTTAAGGAGTCCATCAGTAATAATGACATTTCACATGATAGAACGAATTCAAAATGCCCCATTGATTTGACTCTCGAACTAGGCTTCCTAGTGTGAGAAACCAGACCTCTCAGGTCGTTTCACTATTTCGAGGGTCCGTATCGAAACTGGACTCGAAAACAAGTCTCAGATTCACTCGAAATAAATCATGCATTGATGAACGTGCCATTGAAATTGATTTTATAAAAAATAAAAAAACCAGCTCGTTTGTGGGGCCCACAAGTTTTACCCACCAGTGGGCCCACGTGTGGGGCCCACATGCCACATAGGCAATGAATAGTCAGAATCACCTATTTGCCAGTAAATAGAGGCTTAGGGTTAGAGATTAGGGGTTGGCAAATCTTGGGTTGAGAGAGTTTTAGAGATCAAAACACAAACACTACAAACAAAAAAATCAAAAACCAAAAATCAAAACCAAAAACACAACACAAATCCATTTTCTTCCAAAAATATCAAGAAATCTTTGTAATTGTTTAGAGAGTGCATGTTTCCAGTCAACATTCAAAGAGTTTCTAGGTCTATAAACACTTTTAGAAGCTTAAATCAAACACAATCTCTGATCTTCTTCACGAATTAAAGTTCTTTATCAACTTCAAGCAAATCTAAGAGATTTTCTTCAAAATAAGGTAAATTGAGAGTCTAAACTTTATCTCTTTTGTATTACTACTTCATTTTAGTGATAAATCATAAAAAATTTTCTAATGTCTATGAACTCTAGTTACCTTGGTATGGGACGAAAGTCACTTTCAGTGGTGTGAAATCATTGATTCAGAAGCCAAATAACTTAAAAGACTTCAAATTGTGCCTAAATTTCGAGATCGAAGTGACTTGAGCTACGGCGAAGAACTCATTTCTTGAATTCGGATGAGTGAATTGATAATTATAATATTGTTTCTTGCAATGATTTGTGAATTTCATTCATCTTTCTGAGATGCATATTATGATCATGAGCTTGAAAATTTCTTATAATTATTAAATCCATTAACATTCTAACTCTACTAACGTTTATTTTATGCATCTACTAAATTTTGCTTCTATATACTATATCAATATATTTATAATATTTATATTATATATTTTAGACTTCTATCATTTTATTATTATTATTATTATTATTATTATTATTATTGATTTAATTATCTAATGTTCAATTTTGTGCAATTAATTTTAATGCTCTTTAATTAGTTGGTCATCTAATAATTTTTATCTTGATTTTGTTATTCCAATCCATGCATTTATCATTTTCATATACTATGTGAGTGTTTGTTTTATGATTATTCATCTTTGTTCTATTGATTAATATTTATGTGATTTATTTATGCAATTTGTAATTTGTTTTATGGGTTTGTAATATTATTCATGTAATTTTTTGACAATTCATAAGAATTCTCATTTAAATTGGTTTGTAATAATTAGGTAAATTTTTATTCAGTTTATAATAATTTTATTTATATTGATTTGTAATTATTAAATGGGGAATAAGAATTTGTAAGGGTTAATTGGGTAGAATGTATTATAGGAGATGGTTTGTAACTCTTTTTTTCTCCCTCCTTCTTTGTGGATGTTTATTTTACGCTTTATGTGTGTATTTTGATTGTTTGCTTGGCTGACATATTTTTAAAAATTGCATAAAAATGATTTTACATCTCAATATAAATTAATACTGCAATTTATAAATAATGAATATTCGGACAATTAAGATGTCAGCTTAGACCAGACCGGATGGATGTCTAACACCTTCCCATTTCTGTACCCAACTCCGGAACTCACTCTAATTAAAATTAGATTAATTAATTTCAAGAATTTTTTTCCTAGTTTTAGAGTGGCGATTCAAAATATTTTTAAAACCTTACCAAGTAAGAAAACTATTCCTCTCATGATTAAAATGGGTTAGATAAAATAATTTTATAAATCAAACCCGTTTAATTCGGTTCACTCAAGTGACTCTTGAGAAAGCCATGAGATGTGTGTGAAAGCCTGTCGTCCTCAACCTGGCGGCTCCACTTGAGAAATACTTAGAGATTCAATTCCAGTAGTTTTCTGAATATTCATATTTTTTAAGTGTTATTAATTTAAATTGTGTTTAATTTTTATGCATTTATAAATGTTATTCATGCATTTATTTTATTTTTAATCTCATTTTTACCCAACACCCTTCTTTGTTATTGGGGATGTGGTCTCTTTATTTTATTCAACTGTTGAGATCCGCCACTAATATACACCACCCATAATTCAAGCACTATTTGATTTGTCAAAAGAATTAGCACAATTAATTATCACCTTTTAATTAGACCTAAAGAAAATGGGAGGAAATGACCAACTCTCACTTATGGAACTCAAGACTTATAAGCCAGCTTAAGCTCATGTAGTTATCTTTAGTACATTTCCTTTAGGATATTCCTTAATAAATATTTATTTGTTGCATCATTAAATAAATATGAGATAATTTCGGTTCTAAGATCCCATGTTAGTTTATGGGCCTAATCCAAATGTCCTAGAAATAAAAGAGACTTTTGACCATGCACCTTGTTTGGGAGTTATAAGGATGGAGGTCATGCATTTTCTTACTCTCATTCCCTTTGTTTGATTATAATTGTTATGATTGTGTAATATTTATGCATCATTTAACTTATTTATTTTACCACATCAATTAGGTATAGTTCAGTATGGCTTAGTTGAAACAATCACACCCTCGAAGGGCAAAAAACTTTAGAAAAATGTTGAAAGCAAGGCAAACTAGAAAAACTCAGCCCTAAAAGAATTATCAGCCTGAAGATCAAAGTTTTGAAACAGGAGCTCCATCAAGCCCAAGCCCGATGCAACAAGATCATTTGTTAAAGGTTCATCAACTTTTACAAGAAATCAGAAGTACTCAAACAAAAGCTTTGAACCTCTTCTATGGCATAGAAGAACGCTTCGCTTGGATGTGCCATATCGCTGATCGTCTTGTAGAGATTGGCTATTTTTCATTAGAGGAAGCAAGGATGTATCAAACTATTTAGGCTATGTAACTCTTAAATTTTAATATAAGTTACTTTTGAGATTATTAATCGAGTTCATTTATTAGCCAAATACAACACAAAAATACAATATACAATATAAGAAAAAAAAGAAAAAATATACCAAAAAAAACTCACAAGGTGTTTGGCAATAAATAAAGCATGTTTTAGCTTTAAGTAAGTTTCGAAAGTGTTTGTTTGATTCAAGATCTAATCGATCCAACTCGAGCCTTAATGAACTATAACATTAGTTGCATTGCATGATAACTTGATTGTATGCTATCTATCGTATGACATTCCATAAACATGCATATATCTATACATGCATCATGTAACTATTCTAACTCTCATTCTTTATAGAAAAATAGCGCCAAGAAAGAAGAAAATATTGAAAGAAAGCAGCCGATTGATCACAGGAAAGTTTTATTGTTCTACACAGCTCAATTCCCTCCAATCCAACAGATCTTCACTGTAAGGTCGAATTCCCTTCAGTACAAGCACACTTACAAGGTTCATTGTAATACCCCGAAATTTTTATTTCAAAACATTCCCATTTAAATTTAAATTGTAAATTATTAGCCAATAATATTACGCCACGTAATATGGGGATCGAAAATCATGTTGGTTCGCCCGAAAATTTATCGAGTAACTATTAATCGAATAAAATCGGAACAATATTTTTTTAATTGGACCGAATTAATTTAAATTAGACCCGAATCGGATATTTTTGAAAAACACTGTGCGTCACTATTTTTTTCTCCCCGGCAACTTACCTTGGACGGTTTGTTTTTATTTAATAATTATAAAACTTTATAATAATTTATTATTTTTATTATTATTATTTTATTTTATTTTATTTTTATTTTAATTTTTTTTCTTTCTTTAAATGGTCATCTTCTTCCTCCCTTCTTCCTTCTTCTTCTTCTTCCTTCTTCTTCTTTCTTCTCTTCTCTTCCTTTCTTCTTTCTTCTTTCCTTCTCCTTGTGCTATCTCCCTGTTTCTGCAGTAGCAGTGTTGCGCCACAGCTCCTCCTCTCCAGCAGCAGCGCCGTGTCGCCACGAAGACAGCAGCAGCAGCGCTGTCGCTCCAGCAGCTCCTCCTCGCGCGGCTGCGACCCAGCCCTTGTTCTGCTCCTCTGCGTCGCGCGACCCAGCCAGCACCATCACAATTCCTCCGCCTCTCTCTACTGCGCCACGAGCTCCGCCAGCTTCTCCTCCTTCCCTGTCTCGCGCCGCCCGACGAACAGCAGTGACACGAAGCCGCACCAGCTTCTCCTCCTCTTCCCCTGTTCTACGCCACCTCTGCAGCAGCAAAGCAACAACTCTGCAACTCCAGCCACTGCAGCTCGTGACTCAGCAGCCTCTTCGCGTCGCGCCGCCTTAAGCCACCACCAGCTCCTCCACGCGACCTTGGCAGCAAGCCCAGCTTGCTTCTGGCCACCGTTCCCTCCTCCTTCAACCTTCGATTCAAGGATTTTTGGGAATTTGACGATTATTGGGTATAAAATTTACTATTTTAGAATTTATTTGATTAAATTTGTGATTAATTAGTTGGTTAATTTTTGAATAATTGGTTGAATGATTTTATTATTTGAGTAGTTAATTATAATAATTAGTTGATTAATTTGTGCATTATATGGTTTGAATGAGATTTTAATATTTGTGATTAGTTGTTAGTAATTTTTAGTATTTTAGGTTGAATTTTTAATATTTAAGGAATTATTATAGTTGATTAGTTGAATTTTGATTATTTGATGTTATTAGGTAATTAATTAGTAATTTTAGTATTTTGAATGGGTAATTAGTTTAATAGAGTATTTGTGAAAATTAGTTAATTAGTTGATTATTGTCATGACCCAAAACCGTGGGCCAGACCGGCACTAGGACCTGGGTAAGCTTAAGGCCCCCGAGGCCCGTAGTAAGCCTAATCTCTGATTTCAACACCATAATTACATGAAAATATTCTACAAGTTGGCCCATTAT
>CANUEX010039224.1:0-34086 GCA_948099535.1 Jatropha multifida
AGACTTTATGGGAAAGATTGAGTTGAATAAAATAAGGCCTTGTGATAGTTTGAATCACTAAAAATAAAATGGCCAACTTGTAGAATATTTTCATATAAGTGTGGTGTTGAAATCAGAGATTAGGCTTACTACGGGCCTCGGAGGCTTTAAGTTTACCCAGGTCCTAGTGCCGGTCCGGCTCATGGAAATGGGTCGTGACAATTGTATAATATTTATATTTTTAATTTCAAGTGTAAATATAAAATAGTGTTTTGAGTAGAATGTTAATTAGAACAGTCAGTCCGGTCCGGTTTTCAGAAGCATGATTCGAAGAATAAATTCTTTTCAATTAAGTAAATACATGACTTTATTTGATAAATAATATAACATGTAATCATCCATTAGAATAATCTCTTCTTCAGTTTTTTTTTTTTTTTAAATTTTCGTTATTTTATATTAAAAAATTAAAGGATTATTTTTTTTATTCCAGAATAAAATCAATAAAAGTCGGAAAAGTGAAACAAGAGAAAAAGATAGTAAGTTTAAAAAATAAATCAAAAGAAAGAATAAAATAAAGATCATTCATGTTAATTTTTTGGCAAGAAATTCCAGTCAAATGTATTTAAGTGTAAAATACTAAACACTATATTGAATTATTGATGAAAAGAGAAATTGAGACGTTAAAATAAAAAATAAAAAAGACAAATTCAAACGCTTAAATAAAAAATAGATAAAATTCACACACTAACTTTGATACACATGAGTTACTGCTGTAATACAGTAATATTTGTCAGTCATTAGCAGTGGCTAATGGAAGCATCAGTGTGTGCATTGGAACTCCAATTTCAAGAAAAGACCTCTTTAATTGTTGAAAAAAGCAGTTTAAAACTACAGTTCCAGTTTTGAACTCTTAAAACTGCTATAGATGTTAAAAAATTTACCTAACAAGAATTCTTAATGGTACCTAATTAAGATCTTCAACAATGTTTTACTCGGCAATTCAAAATTTTCAATGCCAAAGAGACCAATATATGGTTTGACATATCATTCCCTGGATTAGCATAAGCTCAAATTTTAAACTTCCATACAATCTGCTAATTCTTGGCAGACAAACAAGTGCAACAAAATATTTCAGGCATAACCCTTATACTAACAAAACACAGTTGGGACTCTCTTACAGAAAATTGCTGTGAGGATTTATATGTGCGAAGGAAAATCCTGGAAATCTACAGGCAATTTTATTAAATCTAAATAGTCTACAATCTTGTACTGGGTTTAAATAATGGTTTTGATTTACACATGTTGGTTGTTGTACAACAGTTGCCAAAAAAGAACAAGCAAAACTAGAAATTTTAACACAACAAAACAGAAAAACAAATAGAAGAGTCGTATGAAGTTACCGAGTATAATATGGCAGCTATGGCCTATCAAAGGACAAGAAAATTATTCTACTTAAAAGAATTGAAGAAGCTGATGGTGTCATTTAATGCCTGGATGAAATCGTCAACATCTTCTTTAGTGTTGTAGAAATGGAGACTAGCACGTGCACTCGCATTTACTCCTAAATGCCGATGAAGAGGTTGGGCACAGTGGTGACCTGATCTAATAGCCACTCCATGCTGAGATTTAGTAATGTTAGTTGTCATTCAAGATAAAATCATTTTCAAAAAACTCTCAAAAGTTTTTAGATCTGGTGTTATGTCTTGAGAATCTTTTATAGTGCATTATCTACAAAATGGATGTAAACGTAACGAATAGTAGTACTAAGGGTAAGGCCTTAGACCTGTTGATCCAGAAAAGTTGCAACATCTGTAGGGTGAATGCCCTCAACATTGAAAGAACAGAGAGCAGCACGGTGAACGCTTTCTGAAGGCTTTGGGCCATAAATACGAACATTGGGGACAGAAGAGAGGCTTTCGTATAAATAATTAGCCAATTCCATCTGAAAATCAGTATGTAAATAAACAATGATGCTGATTTTAATGTTAAAGATATTTGACTCAATGGATATGTAACATGCTAGCACAAATTGGCTGCCTTATTCGCAGAATTGCATTCTCCCACCACTCTAACTTAGTCATGCATCAAGATTTCTTCAATCTAAGATTCAGAATGCTTAGTGGCCAGCTTAAAGATGATAAATAAAATGTGGTGCCTTAAGTATAAACAGCATATCTATATGAATGCCACCCGAAGTATCCTCTGCAGATGTCAAGTCCTTGTCACTCAACAATTCCCTAAAATGATAGCAAACAAGATATGATGCTTATATTGCTTCTCCAAAACCAGCCCAGTGCATTGAACCCTCACAACCCACAGAAAGATTGTCGAGGACAAGGTTTGATATTTTTACTTGCCTCTTCCAGAGGACCAAAATTACAAAATACTGGCCTTAACTTAAATATGCCCATCTTCTTCTCCCTTTTTTTGTCCCTGGTGATATCTCCCACAAGAAACAAAACTGGTAATTTTTATTACAAATAAAAGATTCCAACTTAGATGATCAGAGACAAGAAAGCAACATGACTTGCTACAGAAATAATAATAGAATTCTTAAAAATCATTCACAAAGCATGAATCAATCCTGCCTTTTAAATAATTGTTGTCAAATATTTGAATACAAATAGAAGAAAAACACAGCTCACCTCATAGTCATGAATCTTTTGCATGCCAATTCCTAGCAAATAATCAATAGCTGCTCCTAGCCCAATTGCTTCTCCAATTGCTGGAGTTCCTGCCTCGAATCTGACCCATAAAAAAGCAAATTAAAGAATAAAGCCCTAATTTAATAACAGCACATAACAAGTATCTTGACCCAATCTAGAACCAAATGGCTAGTGTTTCAAGTAGTTATTTTCACTAGACAATTAAATACAGCATGGCTATCCCGATCAAGAATTTTCCTTAGCATGAAGAAAATACAACTGGCTGGCTTTATAGCCATTTAGATCTCGGTAAAAAGTTCCATATATAGGCCAACATATGCATGAAGGTTCAAAGCTGAAATGAGGATGCAATAACGGACAAATAAAATAACAATGGAAAGATGATTATGATGTTTTTATGGAGCTGAATAGCACGTCTTTCATCACGTAACCCAGAGCAATAACTGCATGGACATATAATTGAATTCCAAGAAGCTTGAAAGAAGAATACAGTAATAGCAGGACTCTTTATTTTCTCTTCAGTTCTTCTGATTCCAGAATACTCAGAGTTAATTTCTCCTAGTTTTTATTTTTATTTTTTTATTTTTACATATTTATTTATTTCTTTTCAATCTGCTGTCTTTTTTTTTTTTTCGCAGCTTTTGTTGTTGCTGGAATGTGTGGTATGATTCAGCAACAACCGCAATTGAATTATTTGGTCCTACTCGTTATTAATAGCTATGCTAACCGAAAATCAAAGTTTATCCAAAACTTGGTCTGTGAAAAACATAGTTTGAATTTGAACCTCTAATTGGGTGCAAAATATGGAAAACATGTGACATTTACTTAAAACAAGAGCATTTAATTGTCGAAAATAGGAAGTGAACATCATATATCATTACGTAAGAATTTATATACATTTCTCAGGTGTAATTCATTATGTTGCAAATAGATTTACAAGAGCCTTCAATTCTAAAATTTAACAATAAATTCACAGTATATAATTGTTAATTGCTAGTCCTATGGGATTTGATTATATGCCAGAAAAAAAATTAAGTCCTGAGCATTCATTCAGTTCTAAGACACTATACATCAACAAGCACAAAAGTCCACCAACCTTGATGGAGGCTCTGCATAAGTAGAATGATCTAAGAATACATCAGAGATCATTTCTCCACCGCCTATGAAAGCAAAAACCCAACATCAATGTATATTCTTAAACAAGGGATTGCAATAAAGAATCAAAATCAAGGATAAGAAAAAAAAAAAATCAAGTAGAATAAAAGTAAGAACTTACCCAAAAATGGAGGCATTGAGGACAAGAGATCACTTTTACCATACAAGAAGCCAATGCCTGTGGGCCCACACATCTGGAGCATGATTATTTCTTAACTTCATATACATGCCTAAAGCTTATATTGCAGTATGTATGGACAAGAACCTAACCTTGTGAGAGGAAGCAACAAGAAAATCAGCATTGAGCCTCTGGACATCAACCACCATGTGCGGTACACTTTGACAAGCATCTATAAGTACTTTTGCTCCAGCATCATGTGCCCACTGGATTATGTCTTCAATAGGAAGGAAAGAAGCTATAGAAATAGCATATATGGGCCAAATTATTAGGTATTAGCTGCCACAGGTCATTAACCATAATGTAGAGAAGGCTTTTCCCCTAGATTTTTGGCATGCATTTTTTATTTAAGTTTAACTTTTAAGGCTTTTACCTAATTTCGTTCATAGCCTCTAATACATGGATCACCACATTGAATAATGGATTTGTCAAAAAGTGTAATGAAAACTTCCATATATTGATTTTTCTAAAAATTCAAAAGTAGAAAGACAAAGTGGATGAGAAAATTAGTCTAGAAGGGACCCTTCTGTGGCATTGTATAATTTCGAAGAATAATAGCTATAAATAAGACTACTAAACAATTAAGTCAAGTCCCTTGCATCTATATCATTTAGATAGCACAAAATAAAAATCAAATCCATCCAATTCTCATGCAAAATGAGAAAACATGAAGATAATAGAGAATAATTAAACAAGACACCCCTTCTTTCCAAACATCCTCCTGAAGCATATATGGGAAAAATATCCAGGGATATTAAATAAAAGAAAAGATCAGAGGGCGCTAATTTCTTAAACCTCAGTATCCCAATTTGCCTGAAACATGTGAAATAAGTTTCCTTGAGCTTTCATGATCATGAGTAACAAGGAAAAAAATATCAGAGTTTCAACAACAACTGTTATCACTGAAAAATAATCAGATAAAACTGCAGGCACAAAAGGCATATGGCTTTCCTTAGAATAAGGTGACTGATGGGAAGGCCATAAAAAAATCTGCAGAAAGTTACTAAAGTAGAGAAATGTACCAAGAACATTTGATATGTGATGAACAACTACAAGTCTTGTGTTCTGCGAGAGCACTTCTTTTAACTGCTGTACATCAGGAACTTCATTTTCATTCAAATTTACAAATTTGAGAAGGGCACCAGTTCTTTGAGCTACAAGTTGCCAAGGGACAATCGCACTGTGATGTTCAGCAATTGTGGCTACAATCTAAGAAAGCAAAAGATATTAATGTAATGTTGATTACTTGAGATCTGATTCTAACAGAAAGACCATGGCATTATAATGGTCAAATGATCTAATTAAGTATTTCAATCAAAATCATTAATTATTTGATTATGATGTTGATTTGATGAACCAAACTGAATGCCTTAGACCATACCCAGAAGTCAATTCACCAAACATATGCCTAACTATTTACTAGCTTCAGCTTCCAAGTCGCTCAGTGACAACCAAGGAAAAAAATACAAAATTTTCCAGGTAAAAATTCTCTGGCTCCAACAAATACCAAATGAGCATTTCAACTTTATTGACCTTAGCAAAAAGCATTCAAAGTATAACATGTAATCTACCAAAAAATAAAAAGGTTCAAAGATAATAAGAGACAAGATAAATGGTGCCAAAAGTATAAAAACAGACCTCATCTCCTGGTTTTAAATTTGCAAGGCCCCAGGAGTAGGCTACCAAATTGATAGCTTCAGTAGCATTCCTGGTGAATACAATCTCTCTGGAGTCAGACGCATTGATAAAAGCAGCCACCTTTTTTCTAGCCAACTCATATTCATCAGTTGCCTTTGCACTATATTCAAAAGAAACATTTAAATTAAAATTACTCAAAAAACAAATATCAACACACGAATCTCTAATTAGTGAATTTCGACCTTAGGTAGTGAATTCCTCGATGAACATTGGAATTATAAGTTTCATAATAGTTCTGTAAAGCCCTCAACACAGAATTAGGCTTCTGGGAAGTTGCAGCATTGTCTAAGTAGACAAGTTTTGATCCATTTACCTCCTGCAAAGTCACACATAAACCCTAGTTACTAGACATACTTACATGTATCAACACGGAGATAGAAAAGATTATCCTTTTTTTTATAATCAAAATCTAATAAAAGCCATTAAGCAAGAATATACAAACAACACCATTGATAAGACTGAGAATTTATTCGAGTAAATAACAGCAACTCCACATAAAAAGAGTGAAGAAATGGTGGCAAAAAGAGTAACCTGGTGGAGGATGGGGAAATCAGGTCGAGTTATATGACCCAGAGAAAGGGAACCAAGGGCCTGATCGCCTTCTCTGCCAGTGGTAGCTATCGCGGCAATAGCAGATGAAGAAGAATAAGAAGAAGAGAATCTAGGTAATCCGCACCGGATAACTACAGCACTCTTAGTGGCGGCGGCGGTGGGGGATGAGTTAGGGCATAGGAACTTAAACGATGGGAGTTTGAAAACCGCACCATCCATCATCATCATCATCACCTACCACAAACAATAGTCTGTTTCTGTTCTAAACAGTTTAAATTTTGAGCTTTGAAACGACCAGGAAGAAGCCAAAAGGTTAGTGGTCTACCGATTTTTATTTTTTTATTTTTTTAAATTTTTTTGGTTGGCAAAGTGTTGGCCTGATTATCCTTTCTTTCGCGGCCAAACGGTGCCGTTTACGTTTCGCGCGAAATTTCCTCTGCTTCAAGTTTCAATCAACCGATCGGCCCTGAAAAAGGAGCAAATGCTGGAAAATATTAAACTATTAACTTGATGATTTTGTAATTTTCCATTTAAGACTCAATTTTTTTTTGTGAAAATAAATTTTATTTTTTGGGAAATTAAAATTTAGACTAAAATTACTTTTAAATCAAGCTCTTCATAAATAATTTGAGGTCGACTGAAAGTCAAATGAAACTCAAATTTGAGTTCAACCAAGGTCGAGTGTTATACTAGTCAACTCAAGTGCTCAAGAATCTAATAAAAAGCTCAAATTTGAGTTCAACCAAGTTTGGAGCGGTTACGGCTGTACATCTATTTTATATTATACAATAATTTACTAATTTGAATACTAACTTATAAATTTATTTATTTTTTACGGAATTAAATCAAATTAAAATTAAATTAGAGTAAAAAAAACAGAAGAAAGTTGAATTATAACCACAATTGATTTTTCAAAATCAAAATAAAAAAAGCGAGGATAATATAGAGATCGATTAGGATCAGATTGATTATTCAGTGGGCTAACATAAAATAATTTTTGTTGTTGGAAATAAAGAGTTTTGTAATTTTAAATATTTTTATAGCTGTACAAGTTGAAATAATAATATTTTTCTAACACTGAAAAAACCAAAAGAAATTCTTTTCACTTGAATTTCGTTTTAAAAAAGAAAGTGTGATTCTTGTTTTAAAAAAATATTTCTAGTGATAAATTATTCTATTCCAAAACTACATTGGTAATAGTTAGGGTATCCAGGATTAATTTTCTGCCTGTTCAGGCTTATATTACAACACAAAATCAGAAGTTGCTTACTGAGACGCTACGAAGGGGTTGAAAAACATGGGGCCAACGATGCTCGCTCTATAATCTGATTTTCCTTTTCTACCCTTCGATACAAGATTATGGTAAACGTTGGACTCCCAAAATTCCTTTCAATCCGAAGAGATAAAAGTTACTCAACCCATAATACAAGCTTGCTTAACCTTTAAATGTGACAAAGGAAAGCGACACGCCAAAGCAGATGCGAACCAAAAATAACCAACCAAGTAACTGTGCGGCTTGATGAGCACCATGCTCCTTACAAAACTGAATTTTGCAGCAAAATTAGTTGGGGCTTTTCCTACTTTTTCACTATGATGGTTAGTAGAGTTCATGGGAAAAGGAAAAAGAAAAAGAAAGAAAAGCTATTGTTGTTTTAATGAAGGAAGCAAGCACTCATAGACACGCTCCATTCGTGATGTCACCACAAGCTTATATGTGGTTTGAACTCTCGGTTTTCCCAGATCAATAATATCCTGTCTCAAACTGGCCCACGAAAAAAAAAAATAACAAGTTAGCTCCAGAAAAAAGATCATACACCTTACGCAAACAGGCATTGAAATTAAAATATGTACAATCAGTATACTAACCATTGCCATTCACCAGTTGCTTTTGCATGCCTCTCAACAGCATGAAACAGGCGATCTAAACTGTACAATACCAATCCAAACATGCAATGTGACTCTTTTTCCTGAGATTCAAAAAAAAAAAAAAAAAATTAGAAATCACTTCCTCTATCCTCCCTTCTTGTTCTCTCTCTCTCTCTCTCTCTCTCTCTCTCTTCACACATGTATTATTCCAAGAGAAAAACGGTTCACATGCAGTAAGTCCAAACTTACACTAATACAGTTTCTAATTAATTAGGCTTATTTAAGTAGTACAGAGTCTCAAGTATTTTGAAATTATCACTACCAAATTGGTTGGGTTCTCAAACACTGGCCGCTAAGTCCATTCAGCTCCTACAATGAAATCAGAAAGTCAGATCATGCTCCAACTAACAAATGTTGTCGCACGCTCATAGGCTGAGATGACTAAAATTGCAAGTCCAACGTGTGACATGCCCGGGCAAGCTACAATTATCCCTTACAGTTGGTAAAGGTGGTAAAGGAGAATTCAAACTGCCCTTGGGCCAAATGGTAAAAGGGTGATGTGGAACATGAGTAGTCCTCAGTTCAAAGTCTAGACAATGAAACAGAACAACTATTTAGATTGCCGCAATTTGCTGTGTGGAAGGCAATCATAAAGGTAAGCTGTCTTATCCAAATGATGCGGACATATACAGTTAAAAGAACACATGATAAAAAAATAAATAAAAACCAAAGCCACTTCTAGAGAAAAAAGTTGAAATATAGAGATATTCGTGATTATTCCCAACTGATCATGAAACAGCTATCTCATCACTTTCTCCTTTCGTAAAAGCAAGGGATTAAAGAAAGAACATTATCAAAAGAACAATGCGATGGAATGAGTCTTTCAACTCTACTAATTCACAGAGCAGGAATTTCAAAAGGTTAAATGGTTAACCAACAAGTAAGAATAAGGAAGAAGGATCAAATACCACATCAAGTTTCTTACCAGTCCTTGGTCAACAAATGTTTGATATTGCATAATCTTTTTCTCAACCTCCACCAAGAGTAGCCTCCTTTGGCGTCGGGCAACTCTCCCTCTTCCTTCTGCTTTAGTATCCTAATTCAAGCAACCAAACAAAATGTGTAGCACAAAAACAGTCATTAATACTGACAGACCTGAAATTACACTCAACAGATTTTCATCAAACTAACAGAAAAGACATAAATTTTGCTTATGTTCAAATCTGTTAGCACAATCTGTTAATTTTAATTTGAAAAGGGTTCAGGAATCCAAATTCTGCAAATGCAATGATTATTCAATGTCTCACAATTATTTTAAAGTCACAGGAATGAGATAATATATAGAAATAAACAAGGTCTAATAAAAGTTGTGGCTCAAATACATTAAAACCAAATTTTTAAAAAAAACCCCTAAAAAATACAAAATATGTAGAAATATTGAATAATAATTCAACAAACACAGTTTTCAATTCCAATAATCTCCACCATTTCAGAATCATCATTTTTGTGACAATATTTTCCAAGTTGACAAGAAAGGGATGAGACGGTTGATATACATAAATTTACCTCATTCACCTTTCTTTGAAATAGCATATGTTTAAATAGCATTTTATGACCCCAAGTTATATTGGCCCCAACATAGACTTGTGACATCAAGCAACTTTGTTGGCATCACAAATGTATGAGATTAAGCCCCAACAGAATGTATCCACTTTGTTGATAAAGCAAACACGATTTGTGACATCGAGCAACTCAACCACAAAACAATACATAAAAGGAGCAAAATATGATCAATTAGCTCATGTAAACACCAGCATCATCTTAAGTTGAGTAGACAACCTGAACAGAAAATTCAGATACTGTTTAGCCAGTAAGTATACTACACCACCATAATGTCCTAAACTAACCAATTCAATTCAAGCAATAGCCGTGAGGAAAAAACAGAGATATAACTATTATCTTACCTGTTTAAACCATGCACGTATTAACATTAGAAGAATGAGAGAAAGGAAAAATGCTGGCAAGGCAGCTAGAATAGCAAAGTTTATTTCATTTGCCTTGAGAATCTGATTCAGTTCAAGCATTGCCCTGTTCAAAGATTAAAGCAATTAGACAGCCAGAAAACATGATTACCTATCCAAGGTACAAGTTCATGAACTCACGTCTCAATGTCCAGTTTTAGCTTCTGAACCTGAAATGGAGAGAACTCGCTATATAACACGACTAAATTTACAAGCAAAGATCTCATATTAAACTAGCCTTTAATACCTGGATAAGTAAAGCACGAGCAAGCTCTCCACTTAGAAGATTTTGAATAGGATGCATCAGTTCCTTTTCATACCTATATGCAAGAAAATATAAATCAGCAGTTCAGAAAGTAGCATTACAAATAACACTTAAACCTTGGATAAAAACTCACAAATAAGAAAAAGAGAGACCATATTATCGTTGGTTTATATTGTTGCCTTACTAGAAACCAAGATTTATGTTTCAGTAAAACCTACTCTCTCGTCCTAAAAATGGCTTGAAAAGACATTGCGCAAATTGGCAGTGAATAATCTTAAATTCCAAATGCCCAATAAATAGTATCACCAAGATGACTACAGAAGGAATTCAGGATTCCAATTGAATAAGGTGCATAGATTTATAAAAGACCTGTTGCTTTTAGCTTAATGAAAATCAGGTTGGTTTCAGTTTTGCAACCAAAAAAATAAAAACATTGAAATTGTATATGATAGGTACCACAAGTATGACATAAGTCAATGGTGAGTTGCAAAAACAAAAGTTCCAACATGAATAATTTGAGAATCCATCTCAATTGGCTACTAGGTAAAAAGCGAACATGATTTAATTTATCCTTGGAATTTTATGATATTATGCATTCTTAACCTCTAAATTTGATAGTATGTCTTGTGCAGATGAATGAATTTTACAAGCACGCCTTATGAGCTCATTACAAATTAAAAGGTCCAGTTTGATTAATGCTCATAATAAAATATAAAGCATAGAGGAAATTTAGAGCATTGAAGGCAATATCTGTTTGTTTGACATTTTTTTAGGGAAAGAAATAGTCGAGGAATTTCAAGATGTTTTTCCTATCCATCTATGTATATATGTTTTTCAAAAATGTAGGGCTCTAGCAGTCACCAAAATCGCTATATGAAAAGGATAACATGTCCCTTCTATTTTAGAACCTAATATGAAATTGTTTCATCCTCTCTTTCTCCACTCCACCCAAGCCTCTTCTCTCTTTATGTAAAATTCTGGAGCTTCACACATGTCTGTTGTACAAGAATTGTGCTCATTTCATATGTTCCTAGGAAAATCATTAGACAGAAAAGGGAAAAGAAAAAAGTAAAATATCTCAGACATAGAAACTAGTAATTATTTCAGCCCATTCTGAGTTGTTCTACATGCAATTTTTACCATCTCATGGCCTTCTTATTTGCATACAATCATAGGTAACTCCATAAGCTTAAAAGGAAAAGGGCATACCTTCCCATAACTATTTCCATCAATTCCTGATCCGAAGCATTCTCTGGAAACTTTTGACCTTTTGTCTGCTCGCTGAAAGCCAATAACATTCTGTAGCCATGCAAACAATTAGGTAAAGGTTAAATGAATATTGAGCTCAGTAAAGCCAAACTATTGTTGGAAGAATGGAGATTTAAAAAAAGAATGTCACAGTAGAACATAGAAGTCCATTCTGCTTGAAACATTTGACTGCTTTTTATCCATGACATTCATGCTGATTGCAAAAGATATTACCAAGTATCCAGAATTTCAAGTACTTCCTTAAACATAAATTATAGCAAGTACAAGCCAATTCCTGAATGACCCAAAATTATTGCAAAAGACATAGTATATGCTGGGTATTGTGGTTAGACTACTGTTACAATATTTAGAGCTTGCAAACCATAGTTTGGAAGAAGCTAGATATTTTAGCTGTTCCCAAACCATGAGCCGGAAGAAACCAGACGTTTTAGCTTTTCCCAAACTATGGTTTACTAAAAGTTATCAGCTTTTAAATAATAAAAAAAAGTCAAAACACAGTTTTGAAAAGCAGCTCCAAACCCAATCCTAAAGGGAGCCATAGTAAACCAAGATTAATTTTGAGCAAAGCATTCAAGAAAGAATTAATATAACTCAATTCTAAAATTATACACACAAATGGAGCAACAAAAGAAACAAAAGAATCAGCAACCCCAAATGGAATTGAAGTATGCTAATACCTAACAGTACAAGGCCACATACAAAATAAGTGCTTTTTCTAAATAAAGCCCAATACCCTTCCATGCTTTTATCATGGTGAATATCTTACACACTCTTCATAATTCCCTTGTCATCAAAGTTAAGCTTGCATGTAATTTAAAAACAATATCTGATTTAATGGGTTTTAAGTGAGATCAAAGCAAGCATCTAAGATACAAGGGGAAAAATCTTTTCACACTGTTGATTCTGGATATCCACAGGGATTTATGCAGTTTTTGCAAAAACAGGCTTCATTATCCAACACTACAAGAAAACAAAATGGAAATGGAAAGGCAATTTTAACCTGTGCAAAGAATTTGCAGTCAACTGCACTTCTTCTATCTCCATCACCCCTTTGTGTCTCTTCCTGAATGTCTCAAAAAGTTCATCTCTAATAGACAGAAGCTGACCATATATCAAGTAGAACGTTATTAAATCACTTGAAATTAGCATATAATCCATATTACAGAGATAAAGCAATTAATAGATAGACAGAAAAATTGAATAACATGGTGCTACAGGTCTGATTATTAAAGACACAATGTAACTCTAAACCACAAGTACTGGATTTCTAAAACTAGTCTTAGAGCTTTATCTAATTTAACTGTTGGTGACAGTTGAAAGCAACAACTCTTACTAATAGCCGATGGCTGATATCTACTAGCTGATAAATGTTAGTTGTTTGATAAAGATGAATTTTATTAAGAATTTTTTTATCAGCTGATATTGGTTCTAAATGAATTCTCATGTTTAGTATTGTAAGTATTACTATTAGGTATAGAATTAATTTGCAAAGTCAGACTACTTTTAGAAAAGTCAAACTTGTACCCTTAACAATTTGGGCTAAATATCATATTCTACCAAATTTAATAGCATTTGCCTCGAGAATAACAAATTCCACAGAGTTAAAATATATGAATCAGCAAATGGTTCCACAAATTTTCATAATTATTTATATCGAGCAAGCTCTAGAAACATAGCGTTTCCTAGATTAAGGATGACTCAGAAAGACAAACTAAAATAAAGACTCATAAATACTTTCTATACCCAATAAATAGGATAAACATGATATAATTGATTTATATCAAACCAGCTCTCAAAACATTAGCTTTTGCTAGATCAACAAGGACACATAATAAAACTAAAAATAAAAATATACTCAAAAAAGTAAAGAACCATGAATTGTAAAGTCAATAAAGACCAGAAAAATACTCAACAATGTCCATAATAAGACTTCTATGACATTTTGATCATAATTCTAAATTTCTTGAGTCTTTGAACTTGATTTCTCGAATTTCTTGTTGTTTGTATCACCAATACAGATTCCCCATATCTTATGTCCAAAATCCAATTCATAGTATAAGCATTCTTTCTAAAGTATAATCATGGGCTTACAAGTTTTCACAACATTTCAATGAAAGTTTTGACTTTCGCCAACAACTAAACTATTGATAATATCCTCGATAAAATCTACATATTCCCTTTTATACCAGTGTATCTAATGGCAATTGATATCTAAGCAATCACGGACTCAATAATCAATTGATATTTATAAACATTTGATCTATTCTTTTTAAAATGAGCAGCTGCCCATTCAAATTTTTTGAAGATGCCAAAAGCAAGTCCCAAGATTCATTAAATGCTTCTGATACAAAAACAAGCATTAAGAGGCCAAATCAAGTTTATAATGAAAAGGACAAGCATACTGGTTGTTCCACATGTTCATTAAAGAAGCTAACGGTTGAGTCCTTCGCTTCACGAATCCAATTGTCAATATCAGGACTTCCCATCAAACGACTATGCCTAAGGAGCCACACAGAACAAACAGAAAGGCCAACTGCACCACACGTGTAACGGATCCAGTACTGAGTCACTTTCTTTGGTTTTTGGTGTTTGGCAACCTAAGAAAAGATCACATACGCAACACATACCTCACAAAGTTAACCAATTATAAGATGTCAACATGAATTTAGCCCAAATACGAAAAGGATGACGGAATATACTTACTATGAGAGATAAGAACGAATCCAGTTTCTGTAGATTTTTATAAATCAAGTCAATGGAATCTGTCATTTCACAATCAGTCCACTGAGACCCTTCTCGATTAACTTCCGGCAGAGTCTCAAACAGCAGAGGCGACGAACATTTTCCATCAATAGAAGGATCAGACTGCATAAACATTAAAAAGAAGAACAAAAATATTTAGAAGATCTTAGAGAAAATAAAGTGAGATCAAGAATGAAAATGTAAAAAAGGCTAAAATAGATTATGAGAACCACAGGGATGATGAAAAAGGAAAAAAGAAAATTGATTTTATATTTTTAAAGTTACCTGGTGTATTACACGTAAATGAGTAATTGATGCCTCCAAATTTGAAAATAAGCCATTGATAGTTACTAAAAATGACTGTAAGTACTGTTCTGGATCCTTCATTAACTCTTCTCCACGTATATCAACTTCCATGTAGACCTGTAGGCACAAGCAGGAAAATTGATTGATAATCAATTTTACATATTTTTTAGAACATGCAAAGTTCATATGTAAATCTGTTAATATCTATGATGAATTATGTTTCTGAACAGAAGTATGGCTGTTTATAAAATGTATATGCAAGTTGACAGACCAGGGCCAATGGTGCTCACCCCTTATTATATAACAAACAGCTCCACTCATCACAGTAATAGGGGAAGTTTGCAACATCAAATGGGCCAAAACAATTATTAATATGGGCTAAGCCTACCAAAACTTCAAAGAGTTTACTCCACTTGAGGCGAACCTTAAATTTCCCATTGCATGCCAAGAAAAAGAACTAAGATGAACATTCGAAGATAAAGCAAATTGATATAGCGAAATTTATTGAGAAGGGATAAATAAAAGAAAATCAATAAGCAGTAGAATGCATGCAAACTGAACAAAAGAAAAACCTATAACATTAATGGTGCAACTGCAGAGGGCCTCGGCAGCACATGTAGAGTGCTAACATGATTCCTATCTAGCATTTATCTCAGCATTGTTTCTAAGGAATGCAACTCAGGATAGTCAAGAGCACAAATGAGAACATTAGCAAACCACCCTCAAGACTTTGGTAATTGTGTTAAATATTGTTTCACACTAAATGAGGAAAATTTCATACATTGAAAATTAAGAACTGAATTACCCATAGAATTTGGTGAGAATTATCAAAACAACAAAAAAAAAAAAAGAAAAGACATAACAAATTGGTCGACTATGTAAATAATTTGAAGAAATTAAAGGAAAGAATAAGAACCATATATCAATAAAAAGGAGAATAAGAAGCGCCATAAAGGAAAAGGAAAACTAAGAGGTGAGAGAGATAAATAAACTATGTTTAGAAGAAAAATAAACAATTAAAGGTTATGGAAGAGAAGTAAAGAAGAGAGAAAAATATTAATAAGGGGAAAAGGTAAAAGTAATAGTCCACCAAGTTCATGTCCAAATCAATAAAATCCAGTGAAATAAAGAGAGATACGTGCTCTATTCCATAATATAAACAATATCATCTTATGAACAATAAAGTTTATTAGAAATAGTTTTATATGATGTATCAGAATATATGTGTGTGTGTATATATATATATATATATCAAAGACGTGTTACGATATTACTTAAGTCTTAACTGTCTCTGAAAAGAACCCTATATCACTAAAAATAACAAATTGGATCTTTTATACCTTGAAATTTTCCATCTACATTAGGATACAGCTTGCAGGACCACAATGACAAGGAGAGCAGGTTTCAAAGTTTAACTAAAGTGATACAAGATGCAAAAGGTGAAGACTGAAAGTAGAGTAACATTGAGCATCTAATGTCCTTCCAATATGTATGTCTAACATGCATTACTACCACTCTACAGAACAGAAAATAATTGAACTTCCACTTTTCCACTTAAACAAAAAGTAAAAGCATCATTAGTAAAGGGAAGGGCGGGTGGTGTATGGCAATGAAATACAAGATTCACTGGTTGTCTTACAGTTTATTAACTGGAAGAAAAAGGCCAGTGCGAGGGATTGATCATTAACCACAGATAATAGATGGCAACATATTTAAAATCTTGTAAATTCAAATAGCTAATCCCGAGGACAGGTTACAAGTTTGCTTGACCTTAGTATATAAATGTGCATATCATTTTGAAAGACATGATCACCTATAACGAGGAATAATCAGTCAGATAAAACATTGAAAGCTGCTTAACAAGGAAACAAACTAGATTTCTGAAACTGTAACAAAATGGAGACCTCCAGTGAAAGAATTAAAGAAAAGAAAGGTTCCAATAGAAAAAAAGCCCTCCATTCCAACTAAAAACCATCATTGAATTAGTAATGATGATAGAAAGCATATGCAACCAGCGGAATCAAATGATTAATCAACAATTTATTATTGCTGATGAAGAGGAAGTACAGAAGCAAATAAAACAACTGAACAAACACTATCAAGAATCAATCAATACTGAAAAATACAAAAATGAACTGAAACTAAGCAAAATGAAGCAAACCTCAGCCAAAAATGTAGCCAATGCACGCCTTAATGCAGTTAAAACTGTCAGCCTCTCAGATATATAAATAGATGCATATTGGCATATATGCTGCATTGAAGGACCGTCAGCAATACATTCTTGCAATAATTGAACAGTTCCATTAATAAAAGCCCTAGGCCCTCTCTCAAAGATCATGAAGTATAATTTTCTAGAATTAGAACCCTGAAAAATAGAAAACAAAAATTATTATCTAGGTAAAACATTTAACTCCACTACAAATGATATTTCCTTACGTCTGCTCTAGATTGCCAAAATTGCAAATTCTTCTGTATATTATGCAAATTTGTTAAAGCGGTCTCTAATATATCCTCCAAAACTTCATATACTCGAGATGCCTCTTTCACAACCCTGCATAAACACACAAAAAGGAAAAATAAAACCTTTCTTTAGAATCCCCTGGTTTTTACTTTAAAGCATTAAACAACTCATATGAAAAAAAGTCGCACACAGAAGATTCGGGCGAGTAGGAAGGCAAAGGAAGAGGGAGACAAGCTCTTCGTTTGCGAGAAGTGGAGCGGACTGTTTGGCGGCAAAGAATTGATATTCTCCCGAGAAAATAAGAGTCGGAGGAGGGAAGGAAAGTCGCCAAACGGTTCCATAGATAACTGGAGTAGAATGAGGCTAGGGTTTTGACGACATTTGTCTTTTCTTCCTGGGCAGTATGATCGTCTTTCATGGATGCTTTCTTTTGTTAGTTCTGCTATTTGATGTGTATTTTGGGGGTTTCGTTTAGTTCAGGAATGAAATTCGTGACGACGACATTGTTCTCGACTGATGTTTACTTTCCCGAACTGAAACAGAAACGCGCAGACAATGTTATTTGAATGCACTGTGTGCAAATCTGGAAATGACCTCTTCCTGCTGTTAAAATTACGAAAATATACCCTTTTGGCTTTTGTTTATCTACGTCCAACTTGACCACTTCCGTATAGGGCGAGCAAATTTTTTAAAAAAACTGAAAACTGAAGTAGTTTTAAATTTTTAGCTTTCGATAATCAATTTTGGTTTTTAATCTTCTATAATTTTAGTTCTTATTGGTGGGTTAAACTTTAGTATATCATGAAAATAACTTACATATAATCTTATTGTTTTTATATATTTAAATTCCAAAAATTAATATTTTATATATTATACTTTATGTTATCCAATAACTAAGCACTTTTTGCTAGTTATAAATTTTTTTCTCGTGTTATATATTGATATTAATATTATATATGAATTTATTATGTTTGTTTCATTATCATTAAAATACTTATTATCAAATTATTTTAATGATATTAAACCGCAAACCTGACGGCACCAAATCAATTTTTGCAGTTTGATTTCATTGATTAATGGTTTGGTTTGATTTGAAAAATCTATAATCCTAATTTATGGTTTGGTTTATAATTAAGATACCGTTTCAATGATTATTTTTACATTATTGTTGTTTTTATATTTAGTTTCTTTTAGAACTTGCAGTCTTCGAGATGGCTCGAACCAGTTGTTAACATGCAGAAAGTCGAGAAAAAACTCTGCAATCACTGTAATATTGCACTACCAAGTTTCTTAAATTTGTTTCTTCATAATAGGCAAATAGAGTGCAGAGCTCAATTGATGACCATGTCAGTAATGCTTTAATCCCTAATCAGCAAATACATGTTGAACAGAAATAAGGTACCAACCTATTTAAATACAACTAAACAAAGCATTTTGAAACAATGGTATCAAAGAATTTCAGCACTAAGAAGAAGTTTAGTAGGATATACATTAAAAAAATTATAAGATGTAATCTAATAATTAAGTTTGATATTAAATAATTCTAAATTTGCAAAAATGAATAAAATGGCACAGCAGCTGGCGTAGCTACATAGATATTATCACTCAGCTGCCTACAGAAACTGACTAAAGTTCTAATCTTTCTTTGAAAATTTAGACTCTTTTCTCAAACATAACACCAAAATTGGAGAAAACTCTCCTTATGAACCATAAATTGATGTTTAAGAATACCAGAACTTTCTCCCCTTTAAAAATAATGATGGACGACAATTTCCTCAATCTAACCAGCAATCATTAGAAATGTTAAATTAATTCCTAAAATATATAAATCCATAAAACTACCTCTTAATCCATTCCAATCGCCATCACCAAGCACTATTTATGCTTATTCTTGATGGTGACCCCAAGCTCCCCTGCAACAATGACTGTAGTTGCCATATTAATAAACATGCCATGCTCAACAACACCTGCAAGCCTCAAAATTGCATCACTTGCGGCCTTCAAATCTCCCATATCTCTCTTCAAAGACAAATCCACAATATAATTCCCATTATCAGTAACAAAAGGCTCTCCATTTTCCTTTCCATTAGAGCCATTAGTCCTCAACTTCGCTATACATCCTGCATACCCAAACAACTCCTGCAACCTCTTTGCAGTAAATTTCCAACAAAAAGGCACAATCTCAACCGGCATAGCTAACCCACTACCCCCAATATATTTTACTAATTTAGACTCATCAACAATCACAATGAACTTTTTACAAGCACCCTCAATCATTTTCTCTCTTAACAAAGACCCACCTCTACCTTTAACCAAATTGAGGTGGGGATCAACCTCATCAGCACCGTCAATTGCAAGATCAATAACTGGATAAGAATCAAGATCAGATAAGGGAATACCCACAGAGAGAGCTTGTTCATGGGTCTTTTTCGAAGTGGGTATGCCTATAATGTTCTTTAGCTTCCCTTGCCGTAAAAGCTCGCCAATTCGTTCCACAGCATGCTTGGCAGTGGAGCCGGTACCAAGGCCAATAACCATACCGGATTCAACATGCTCCACAGCTTTATAGGCAGCAATTTTCTTGAGCTCATCTTGGGTTAGTATTACAGGAGATGGGGATACAGGAGACAAACCTGTCTCCATTGATAAATGAGGGTAAGGAATTGCCATTTCTTGAAAGAAAAAAAAAAAAGGAAACAAAAGGAAATAAAATAATAAAATGGGTTAATAAAAGGAAAAGAATTAGTTAAAGTAATTCAAAATCTAACTCAACCCAGGATCATTTGCACGGTAAAGAGAATATCAATGAAGGGTTTTGAAGAAAAGGTCAATATTAAAAGAAACAAGATGATGAAATCTGAGTTCTAGGCGAAAAAAGGATTAAATTAGTGACAGAGAGAGAAATATAAAATGAAATGTACCATCTTTATGGGCTTTTCAAAAATTGTGGTTGCTGTTAGAGAGAGAGAGAGAGAGAGAGTACAAGTGGAGGCTGAGGAGGCACGGAGGAGGAGGGTTCTGAAAAGAGAGTATATATAGAGGAGGAAAAGTAGAAGATAAAAGGGTTTGTAAAGCAAACGACAGTTTAACAAGCGATTGAGAAAAACGTAGGCGTGCTTAGGGAGAGATTTCCTCGAAGAAAGGAAAATCTTATCTTTTGGCGTTTCTCGAGGGTCTGCGTGTCCGTTTTTGAGAGAGATCTTGCTTTGTCTTTTTTTTTTTTTTAAATAAAATTCAATTTGGTCTTTAATTTGTTTAATAAATTGAAAATATCAGATTTAATTTTTTTTGTCAATTTATCTATTAAATTTATATAAAATAATTAAAAATATCTAATTTCAAGATAATTCAATTTTAAATTTATTAATTTAATTTAATATGATTGATTTTTTATTTTTTTATCATATATTAAAAATACTCAAATTAAATTTTTTTAACATTTATGAATATAAATTTTAAATTTATAAGTATTATTTTTTATAATATAATAAATTTATTTTTTCTTTGCAAAATGCAAACTGCTCGTATATTATTAATTTTAGAAGAAATAACATCCAAGATAAAGGATGGGAGCAATGACAATTATGAGAAAAAAGGATAATAAAAGGAGAGATATATCTAGAACTCTGAGCATCTTGCCACTCGTGAACAATCAATGTAGCATGATGTACTAGTCGAGAATCAGAAGAAGTTTTATTCTTCCAAACTATCTTATTATAATTAAATATTTGTTCAATAAAATTAATTATTTTGATAGCTGTTAATTATTTTAATGGCGTTTATATATTGAAACGTTAAAAACTAAATGTTACATGAGTTAACTTTTTATAAAAAAACTATCATAATTTTAAAAGTTAGTCCAAACGTTATGTTACCAAATAACCTTTTAAACAATTTTAACATTTAAAATAGTTAAAATTTTAAAAATTACTCAAAAAATTATTTCCCAACTCCACCTAAATCATAACTCCCATGCAATAGCCGGAGCTTGCTCCTGCACTTCAGCTGAGTGACGTACCATGATAGAAATTCATAAGAGATGTATAGGAATTATTATAACCCACTACAGATGCAGACCGACACTGTTGTGCGAAAGGACAGTGTAACAGGATATGAGAAATCGTCTCCTCTGCACTTCTGCAAACGGGACACCAAGGATCAAGGGGAACTCGTTTTTTGATAAGAGAAGGGGCAACCGGAACCATATTAAGCATAACATGCCAAACAAAAATTTTTATCTTCCCTGCTTCCAAATAGACTGCCAATAAAAGGGTTCGTTAAGAACACTTTCATGATTACGAGATGAATATAACAAATTATAACCACTTTTAACGGTATAGATACCCTTCCGATCATAAAACCACATCCAAGAATTAGTCATTTCCACTCTGGGTAATGGAATTTTCATAATAAGAGCTCTTTCTTCATTGGAGAAAAGTAAAGACAATGTCTCCAAGTCCCACCTTCGAGAATCAGGTAGAAATAAATCACAGATTTTGAGATCTTCAACACCTGTACTATTAGTCCAACCTTTTTTTAACTTGAAATATATCATCTATTTTAAAAGAAATTAAAAAATGTCTATAAATAATTTTAAAAATAAATAATTAAATAATCATAATTAAAGACCATTTCCTTTTTTTAACTTAAAATATTTCTATGACTTTCTAATCAAAGTACATTTGACTAACTTGATATAAAACACACTCTTAATAAATATAAGATTAGCTAGCCAATATATAATATTCGATCCTTGCGACTAATGAATTGTTTTTTAATTTATTTATGCCATTAGTATCCGAAAGTCCGGTTCAGATAGGAGACGTGACAAATGAAGAAATGGTCTCAAACCACTTCGTTAATATTCTTAAGTCAATGCACTAAAAAACAAACCATATATATATATATATATATATATATATTTGTAACATGAATAACGCCGTCTGTTTAATTTCATATATTTGCTTTTCTACGCCAAAATTATTTTAACTAACTAAAAGAAGAAACATGAATCATGCACTACTGCCTACATTTGTCTTGAATAGTGTTTTAACTAAATTAAGAACGACATTTTTTTATTATTATTTTTTGCAAAAAAATGTTTAAAAAGAATAGGTTATCAAATTTCGGAGTCACCCAGTTGAATTTGACTAATTTTTTTATGACATGCATTGATATATTAATAATGCTTGTAGTATAATTATTATTTATATATACTCGATTAATTTTTTATTAAAATTATTATGTTATATTTTCTAGTTCTTTATAATATTAACGCATGAGTTTATATTTTTATAAAGATAAAAGAAAAACCTAAAATTTGACCTTCTATCAATTTTAGCTATTTGTTTTAATTATAATAAAATAAATATTTAAATTTCCAAAAAAAAAATCAAACGTAAAAGATTAAAAGAAAGTTTTGATCGTACAGTCCTACTCCTTCCTCTACCTCTCGGTGATTTCATCAAACAGGTGAAATACAAATTTCTGACTTCAAATCCCTCCCTCTCTCTCTCTCTCTCTCTAGCCAAAATCCAAAGATCACAAGAAATCCAAACGGGAGAATCCGTTTCAGAAACGACAATCTCACATGAACAGCCACAAAAGCCATCGTTTTAACAACCACATACACAGAAAAAACAGGAAAAACAAAAAAAAGGAAAAACAAAATGTTATGAGCAAGAAACAAAGCAGTCTGGCACATAGAATTTGACAATTATGGCAAAGCTTTTGTATTTGTATGAGGCTCGTAAGGGCCATCCCCAGAGCTGCTGCAAAAAAGAGCTAGACTTTGGACTAACTTGACTGCAGATAGCAGATTTTCAATTAAAATTTAAGAAAAATTCTGATTATTCAGTAAATAATTGATTCTTGCAGTAAGTTCTTAAATTGACACTGAGGGAAATTTCCGAATATCTAAGTTTCCTAGGATCAGTAATTGGCTCACAAAATCTTTTATAACCTTCTAACTAACATAAAGCATATGAAATACAAATCAGGCCATATCAAGGTTGGAGAGGTGTAGAATGCAGCCAAAGGATTTGTTATCATTAAGCAGGTGTTATTGTAACAACTACTTTGCTGTGCAAACCAATCAAGTCCATTTTATTGCAATATCTGAATGGGTATAACAAGCCATTATGGAATAACCATGGAGCTAGAAGTTTCATACAACTCCAAAGAATAGGATAACCCACCAAAAAATTGAGAGACAGGATACAACCATGTCTTTGTGTTTGATAAAAATTTCCTTCGAAATCCAATTTCTTAGTTCAAAAAAATAAATAACTAAAATCCAATTAATTTACCAGATGTAAATCAAAAAGTACACTTTGACACTCATGCTTTGTTTATCTAAGGTTGAAATAAATTAATATTATTCTTTTAAAAATAAAAAATAAAAAAGAGATTGGATTCAGAAACATCACTTAAGAATAAGAGAAAAGAAGAAACATTTTCAACAAAATATCATGAATGCCCTAAATCTCCTAGTCAGGAAGGGAATATGAAAAGCTCAAAGCACTTTCATTTTCTTTTGCTATACTTTATTTATTTACTAGTTTTTTTCTAATTAGTTTTAGTTTTTCAGATATGTAGGATCAGTAGGCACTTTGACTTTGCAATTAGGAGCTTTTTTTTCCTTTACGGATTATACTACAACATTGCAGAGTGTCAGATTATATTGTGCAGGTAAGGCTACAAAGGAAATGTGGCACTTAAAACTATGCTATTTCCAGTCCTCCAAAATGCTTTACTTCCCTTAGCATTCATTTTACTACTACTGATTTCCACGAATAACAATGAAAACCGAAATGCTCATATCAACAATATAATCATAGTAACACTGACCTTTTTTCTGGGCACTTATGCATTCCTTTTCTGTATCCTATTCCAGCAAAGAAATTGGCAACCTTGCAACCATAATCACACAAATCCACTTCTCATCATATTTTAAAAACAATCCAGAACTTCATTTTCTGTTTAAGAAGGGAAGTAACTCTTTGATTCAATCAAGCTACAACCAGGCACCTTAGACAAACTCTTTTCTTTCATCAAGTCCCTAACTATCTCAGCCTCATCAAATCTCCCTACTGCTGCATACATATTGGACAAGAGCACATAATATCCAGCTTTCTCTGGCTTCAACCTAATTAATGTTTTTGCAATTCGTTCTCCCACATCGACATTATTGTGAACTCTACATCCTGCTAATACAGCACCTAGAACTGCTTCATCAGGTTCTATTGGCATTTCTTCGATAAACCTCTCTGCCTCTTCCAAAAGCCCAGCTCTTCCCATACAATCAACCATACAAGCATAATGTTTCAATTCTGCCACCAGCCCACAATCTTGGATCATTTTGAAGTATACACGTGCTTGCTCGACCAAGCCACCATGGGCACAAGCTGATAGAACACCAAGAAATGTTACATCATTCGGTCTAACCCCTCTCAGATGCATCTGATCAAAGAGCTCCTGAGCAACACTCACATTGCCACTTAATCCATACCCCAAAATCAAAGAGCTCCAAGAAACAACATCTCTTTCAGACATTCTATCAAAAACTCGATGTGCATAACCTAGTATTGCACATTTAACATACATATCAACTATAGCATTCCCTAAACTTAACTCTAACCCTAAGCAATTTCTTACACACCAACCATGAACACTCTTTCCTTGCTTTAGCCAGCCCAATCGACCAAAGACTAAAAGTAAGCTCACCATAACAACCCCATCAAGCTTAATGCCCAAATTAACCATTTCCTCGAACACTTGTAACCCCAATATTGGTTCCCCATGCTGAGCATACCCAGCAAGCATTGCAGTCCATAACACCGCATCCCTCTTAGACATTTCATCAAACAACATTCTGGCATTAAACAAATTACCAAAAGTAACGTACATATAAACCAATGCAGACGCGACAAACAAACTTAGTGACCAACCCATTCTCAGGCACAACGCATGAACTGAAGTCCCTAATTCCGCCATTCCCGAACCTGCGCACGCCCTTAAAACTAGAGGAAAAGAGAATTCATCGGGTCGAACATCGGATTCGCTCCTCATTTGAAGAAATAAGTCTATAGATTTCTCGGGAAAATTAGAACGAGAAAGCTCTCCCATTATGATGTTCCAAGAGAAAATATTTCTATACGGCATGTGAAAGAAAACAGAGAGAGAGTGAGGGATGAGTTTGCCATGACAGGAATACATCAAAACGAGCTTAGAACTGAGGATTACATTGTCGTAGAGAGAGGTGCGAAGTAAGCGAGCATGGAGGTGGCGCAGATGAGTTGGATTAGGGGAAGAGTGGAGGAGGGAAAAATAATGGGAAATGAGAGAGGTTTGGCTTGGGTATATGGTAGTGGTGGTGGAGAAGAAGAGTTTGTTTAAAAAAAGAGATTCTTTTCTTGCTAGAAATAATAATCCTATGTGCATAGCCACTGGTACTGGGGGAATGTCTCGCGAGTCAGCTACCTTCAATTTTATGATATGGAGGGAAATGGAGACTGGAAAGGACCTTTTGAAGTGCCAATTTCTGGCTTCTCCATTGGGATGTCGAACAACAGTAAAAAATGTGTCATTATCAACAAGAACGCAACTGGAGGAAAATTTTTATTTACCAACGATATGACGTTTGTTATCAGGTACGAGAGGTGTCGTCTGATGTTGGAAGCCCAAATTCATCAATCACAAACTCACACATGTCCTTGATTGACTAATTATTCGATAGGACGACGATTGTCGTTTAATCAATTAGTGTGTTTTGACATGGGTTGCTTTTTCTTTTTTTTTTTTTCCTTTTCCTTTTTGCTTTTTGCCGCCAACCGAATCATAGCAAATTAAATAATTGAAATTTTATCAAAATAACATAAAATGGATTGATTTTTTAATCAATTAAATTAAAACCAACAAAACTAATTCGATCTAATTTTTCAATTTTAACCTAATTTTAAGATTTTTAATTTTTCTAATTACATAATAAAAACTGAACCTAAAAAAAAGTTAATTTTTTTCTATAAAATCGAAATTGAATCAAATCATTCATATCCAAATCAATTCAATTTCTTGATTTGACCTAAATTACATCCAACCCTTATCGTAAGAAACCTTATGAGCATGGCAAATCCATGTAGAAATAGATTAGCATATCAAGATACATTCATTTAGGTATATAACAGCTCAAATGCAATTACCTCAACTGCTTTTGATTGTGGAGAATGTGCATATAGTTTTTAGATCTCTTCTTGTGACCACATCTGCTAACTCTTTTAAGCTATGAATTAATTAAGTAAAGAGCCTATAGTATTTAAAGGCCAAATCAATTAATTCAACCTCAAATTTATTGTGAATAAATAATTTCACCCATTTAGCTCACTTAGCCGCTAATGGCACCAATGAATGTTTCTCTTGAGAACACACCGAAAAGATTATATAAATCTTCACTTCCTTCTTTAGTATTTTTTTTACCCTTAGTTCGTCTTTGGTGCAATCATTCAAACATGATTGTGCTTATATCAATTCAAATACCATCTTAAATTGTATTTTATTTAGTATGTTTCTCCCGCACTAAAAATTTATTTAACTGCAATAATTGAGATTGGTGTTGCTAAAATTTGTTTTACTATTAACACAAGGGTTGGAAATGTATTAGCATACGACGACTCAATCAATGTAGGATTGAAAAGTTGTACATGTAAAACTATCACTAAATTCGAAAAACAGTACTAAGATAATTATTAAGTTTCGAAATAGAACAATAATCGGATCTCCTAAGTCTTTTTTATCTTTATAATAATATATATTAAGCAACATTTAACCTTTCGATTGTCAATGATTGATTATGAACTTGAGACAAATCAAAAGAAGTAGATGAATCAAAAAATTGAATATATAAATCTACAATATTTTTTTAACTTCATTTGTTATCTTATATATCAGGATTTATCATTTCATAATAAAGAGTTGAATAATCTCCTAAAATGTCAAATTTAAATCTAGGAATAAAAAGACAAGCAACAAGAGTAGGAGATGGAACATTTTAAAAATAATTTAACCATTTCATTTTTGTTGAAAAAATGCAATCTTTTAATAATTCATTATTTTCAAATTATTGAAGTGCACCAATAACATTAATACATACAGGCAAAAATAAATGAGATGTGAGATAATAAATCTCACTAAAAGTATATGTAGTATCATTGAAAACTTTTAAAATATCCAAAATTTTTATACAAATTTTGCAATTTTGTGACTATAAATTAACTTCTACCACATTATTAGTAAAAAATGTGCACATGTATTCTCTGTATCTAAAAGAGAATAATTTGGACATATTAAGTAAAAAAATTAAATTTGTAGAAGAAGAGGGTAGTTTTATAAAAAAAAAAATTAGAGTGTTTAGTTTTATAGAATTCGTTTGAAAATTTTATTAATTTTTATGAAATTTAGTGTAGTTATATTCAATTTCATGAAATTGAATTCCAAGAATTGAAATCTATATTTTTTTTTTCATTTCAAACGCGAAAATATAAATTTCTAAATGAATTTCATAAAATTTTTTGAAATTCATTCATTTTAAACCAACTCTTAAACTTCCTGCATGAGTAAAAATCTTAGACCTTTACTCCAAACCCAACAAATGTAAACTCTTTTCTCTTAATCCTTGTTACGTGTACAACTCTTGAATAAGGCTCTTCATTCTCAATTGTATAGCATTATGTAGCGACGCTGTATCGACAATTAGTTAACGGATGAAACGATGTCGCATTGAGGCGAGAGATTAGTTAGACAATTGCAGCTGAGTATTAAACTAGCTATTGTAATTGTGTTGGCACTGCGTATTCAATGGAAATCTTGTTCTCTTTCTCTCTTCTCTTCTTCTAGAACTCTCTCTCTCTTTCTCTCATTTTTCTTTTTGTATTCTTGATTCTTGAATTTGTGTATCAATCTTACGGGTAAATGCACAATTAATCACTTTAATTCCCTTCAAAGCTCCCATAAACTGAGCACAAATTATTAAATATTGATTCAAAATTTCCAAAAAACAAAACCTCATAATTAAAAAAAATAAAAAAGTTAAAATTTATATTGATTAAAGAGTACTACTATCTCTACTTGTTACATTTGAGAAAATAGATTATTTTAAAATATTTGTCACATTTATGATTTCAAGAAGTAATAAATAATTTTTTTCTATTTACTTTTTGTACATGACTAATAATTACTATTTTAATTTAATAATTTTTTTAAAAAATTAATATTAAATGAATGGTAATATAGTCAATTTATTTAATAATTTATTATAATTTAAACAAATTTAATGATTTTCATAAAAGTGTAATATTTTAAATATAACGAATAATAGGAAAATAGAGAATATTTTGGATCGGCAAGGTCTTTTTACAATAATTAGTATTTTAATTTAATAATTTTTTTTAAAAAATAATATTAAATAAAAAATAATATAGTCAATTTATTATAATTTAAAGAAATTTAATAATTTTTATAAAAATGTAATATTCTAAATATATCAAGTAATATAAAAATACAGACAGTATTTTAGGTCGGCAAGGTCTTTTTACAGGTAATGCAAACGAGATTGAGCACGGCCTCTGTCAACTCGAAGGAATTGGAGTGAGAAAGCTCGACATGCTTTTGAGCCTCTTGAACAGACTTCAGGAGAGCACCATAGTCCCATCACTTCAAGGATGCTCCTGCCGTTGCTTAATCTGTCGATGGCTGTTGTAAAAGAGATATAATGTTACTCTGAGAACAATAATAAGGGCATGATGGTCATTTCTCTAATTTTGCCATGTCAGATTAAACTGGATAATTCTGGGGTCCACAAATTGCTAAATCATATCTTTAGCTATCACATAATCAATTGACACTTGTTTAACTTTTTTTTTAAATTAAACCACTCAATTATAAATATTTTCCATTAATACATTAAATTAAAAAAAAAATCAAAAATTGATACACTAAATATATCATTTATCTAAAAAAATGACCATATATTTTTAAAATTTTCATTTGAAATAAAATTGTCCGCCCTAAAAAAACACACTAATTGAATAGTTAAGAGAGAGTACTATTTATATTTTAATATTTAAATTTATTAAAACTAAATTACACGTGTTAGAAAGAGTGGTTATCCTAAATTCCTGATATTACTATTTTGTAATTACATGCATGAATGAAACCAGCTACTCCATTACCAAAACCTGTTGGCCCCATTGACTTTGTTTATGTCCGTCAATTAGCACGTTCTAATTCCTCTAAATAACGTCTACTGCCATTGGATAACGTCCACTGACCTCCCAAAATCTTACCTATATATTAATATTAATTAGTATTATAATATATTATTCAATACGTACGAGTTAAGGAACATAATGAGACATCATATGCTGCAGCACAATCCATTGTAACCTTGTTATTAAATTTTCCACTACCCACGATCCCACGTAAAACAGCCATCGTTCTCAATTTCTCTATAAACTTGATCGTAATTTTTTTTTCCCCAAGCATTGGGAGAGAGACTTTAAATTCAAATATATTATAGATTTATATATACATTTATCACTAAATTATTTTTTTATATGCAATTAGATCGTAATTTATAATATATTAAAAATAAAATTTTGAATAGATTTTAACAGGACATTTTAACTAAAAACTAATTAAATCATGTCTTTAATTAAAATAATTGCACTGATTAATTGAAATAATAAATAAATAATGTGTTTAAATTGAAATAGGTAAATAGAAATAAGGATATCATAAGTTTTAAATTGAGAATTTATAAGTTTTAAATTTAAATAATAATGTCAGTCTAATCGTGTTTTGACGACGCATGCTGATGACGGCAAAGAGAGGAAAGTACAAAAAGATTAAAATGTACATGCTTGTATTGGATTATATCAAATCGGCGCGAAATTGACCAGTTTGGGGCATCAGACGCGGTTATGTCCACAATCAATAACTACGACCTTGATTGATTCCGTCGTAGGAAATATCTCCGCCTCCGTCTTTTCTTGGTTTTTTTTGTATAAATAACAGCTCTTCTTCAACCTTAGCTATAAACTTTTTTTCTCACCAAGAAAAGAAAAGAAAGGAAATGGCAACCGTCGGCGGTATTAAAGAAGTGGAGGGATTCGCTAACAGCGTTGAGATCGATAGCCTTGCTCGTTTTGCTGTGGATGATTATAACAAGAAACAGGTTCTGACTCTGTTTAAGATCCGAATTTCATTTTAATTATATGTTTACTGTGATGATTTTTGGGTTTAATTTCGATATTTTGTTTAGTTTATTTCTAATCTCGCTCTGTTTGATTTCATTTTCTGCTTCAATTTAGGGTTTATAGATGTTCTTTTTATCTCAATATAGCTACCAAAAGAATTAAAATTTGTTTTTTTTTAGTTGAATGTCAATAGCTTTGAATTTAATTATGTATTATCAGTCTTCTCTTATTGTTTTTTATTGATTATTATGTCAGTATATATTAATATGGACACAATATTATATTTTATATTGTTAATATATGTAATTTCTTGATAGCTATCTATACGATAAAATGGGAAAATTAGAATAATTATATGAAAAATATGCATATATGGAGTATAGAATTGTTGACTGAAGATAAATGGTATATTATGAGCAGAATGCATTGCTGGAGTATAAGAGAGTGGTGAATGCTAAGCAGCAGGTGGTGGCTGGGACGGTGTACTATATTACTTTGGAGGTAGAGGATGGTGGTCAAAAGAAAGTTTACGAAGCCAAGATTTGGGAGAAGCCATGGTTGAACTTTAAGGAGGTCCAGGAATTCAAGCTAATTGGGGATGTCCCGACAGAGCCTATCATAACTGGTAACTGCTATTAAAAATATGTGCCCTTTGTTTTTATTTATGCACAACGCAATGCAAAAACCTTAGCTTATTGTAGAGATATAGTTTGTCATTCTGGATCTAACTTTACTAGAACTTTTTTCTTCTGTGTAATTATTTTGCAAATTTAGAATGCTGAAGGCAGTGCTACTGATTCAAATTGTCCTTTTAATAATCCCTATTTGTAGATGAATTATCAGTACAATTGCATCAATTTATAACTTCATTCATGGGTGTAACCAAGACTGCTGTATGGTTATCTCGTCTGGATGCTCTTGATGCCTAATATAGTAGATATAGTCTGTAATTTGGCCTTGTTGGTTAGCTTTTATTTGTTTGCTGATGATGCATTTGCAATTCAGGTAAATGAAGAATGTGTGTAAGTTGCTTTGCTTGGAGTTGGTTCTCAAAATAATGGCAGATAATAATATTTGACAGTATTTTCCCCTGATTCTAGTGGAAATTGTATTATGTATATTTGAATTCCTATTATGTAATCTTGAATCATTTATAAACAATGCATAGTTATGAATGATTACAGCTATCTTATATGTGAACTTTATCTCACTGCCCTATCATTCTGTTTTCCCTTCTATGGATTAGTAAGGTAGTAATGCCACAGTTCAATTATGATACAAGACATTTATATAGAAATTAAAATTGTAAAGCTAGAAAATCTGTGGCCAGTTGGATCTTTTTATTCAATTTTGGGGCCTGAAATTTTGACACTGTATATTTTTATTGCTTTGCTCTTCCTGTAAATATACCACCTATATTTTTCCTGCCCAATAGCATCAATCCTGAAACTTTTTACTGGACATCAATATAATCTGATTTTGTGTAATATATATATATATACAGTGTTGTTAGAATCGTACGATTCATGATACGAATTGTACGATTCGATACGAATCTAAGGTAGAACGAGACGTATCTTAAGGATGAATCGGATACCACCGTGAATTGGAAGCAAATCGCATGATTTGATTCGAATCTTACTATACCACCGTGATATAGTTATATTAGAAGAAGAAGATGATGATGATAATGATGATGATGAAGGGTTTGAAATTGGAAATGATGAAGATTAATGAATGAATATGTTATTAGTTTGTTTTTTATTTTCAAATTCTAATTTAATAGTTTGATATTTTGAATTTAGGAACTACACAAATTATTAGTTTTATCTAGTATATGATTTGACATATCTGGAATTTTCAATTGAATATTTAATATCTTTTGATAAAATTATTTGGTTTTAGAATTTTATTTGATTCTGCAAATCTTACGATTTGATTCTTGATTAAAAAATTATTCGATTCTTGATTCGACAACATTGTGTGTGTATATATATATATGGGAGAAAATCATAACTGCCTCAACATTTTTGGTTTACTAGGATTTTCATGATTCATTCATATGCGAAGAAATAATAAATAAATAAATAAAAAATATTCTCATTTGGCAGAATTGTTTTTTTCTGTAATTACAAGATTATAGGTATTTACACTTGGTGGCAATTTCTGCCTTACAAAATTGTTTATCTGTGATGGGTTAATTGCTTGCTACTCTATTTAAGCTCTCTTCAAGTTGGAAGTGATATGAAGGAAAATATCTTCTCTGCAAGGAATTGTCAAACCACCCATGGGATGATAAAAGCCAAACTCCTCTTCAGCTTTGCTTAACAAATCTTGAAATAGAGGCTCGTTTAGATAAGATATTGGGACTACAAATCGCTTCTTCTCAATTTCTCCAATGTAAACTGCTAAGAAACCTTTTGGTACATCTGGACATCTTGAAGCTGCTCTCTTTAAAGCAAACGCAGACCGGCCGAGAATTTGCTTAAGATTACCCGCAAATCGAATAGCCATCGTCTTTCTTCTTGTTCTTAAGGAAAAAAAAAAATTTATTAGATTTAGTTGCTCGAGGAAAATATATGAGCAGAGAATGTGATGACTAGAGTTGTTTGAGAGTAGTGGTGAAAGCATGTGAAATATATGTATATATAGATGAAACAATTTATTGAAAATCTGGAGTTAGAGGCCAAGAATTGATCTGCTTAAAGCAGATGAGGTATATACCACATGCTGCTGTCTTACTATTGACAAAAAAAGGTTTGTAAGGACATACCCTATAAGTACATAGAACAAAACCATACCCTACAAGTATAAAGAACAAAACCATGTGCCAAACCCCTGAATCTTGAGGCTCTAGTTGATTAGTTAGAAAACAAAACCATGTGACACCCTTCAGGTCCAGTGAGATTTTGCCGGACATATACCTAATTCCTTGGTCACAAACAACTCAAGCATTCAAATTCTTTTGTGAGGACCCTATTTGATCAAAGGGACACTTAGTTTGGCATCTATATCAACAAGATTTCCAATCTTTAGGTGCTCTTTCATTGGTTTACCTATCCTTCTTGCTTATGAACAGGAAGACAGGAGCATGTGGTATCTCCATGAGTCTGTTTTGAGTAGACCGTACATAATTACATAGGCAGAAAAAAAAAAAAAACGTATATACATATGTGTGCGTGTCTTCATGGGGCACCTTCATTTGAAAGAGACTTTTCTTGTTTATGTTTTTTCATAAGGCAGGAAAAAAAAAAAAATCAGGAGCAACCAAAGACCAAAGGGTAACTAAATAGAAAACACATCCCTAACGTATATATATGTGTGTCAGTTACTTGAAAAATGGCCTATATATGCAATTAATGATTTACTGAAATAAAACTACTACTCTGTGGTAGAATAATTAGAAGGATGATAGCCATACACTTTCTTCCACCACTGTCATTGGGTATCAAATTTTACACAAGAACCTGTGCAAAGCCAATCTTCGTGTCTTTCTTTAGTTTTGCAGAACTTGCTTTGTAGATTTCAAATGTCAAACATAAGTTATGTCTCTTGGAAATCAAAGAATTGTCAATGGACATTATTTACTTGTCTTTCCAAGTAATGTTTGCAGTAGAATGAACTCTAGAGGTAAGCTTATGGTTAGGCAACCACATAACTACTTTTGCGTACAGGCAG
>CANUEX010039230.1:0-16476 GCA_948099535.1 Jatropha multifida
GGCCCCGACAGTGACTGCACCACCGTCTTTCATGGTGGTTTCGTTCTCCTTGCTCCATCGCCGGAATTAATGGAGGGGAAAAGCTCGCAGCGTCGTGGGGAGAAGATCGATGACCACCTCATGGCCTGGAGTCGCCGGAAACGTCTCAGATCGCCGGAAAACTCCATTGCAGCATGTCGAAGGAGTTCCAGTCCCGATTCGCGCTGTTAGAGACCCTCTCTGCGTGCAAGAAGGCCAAAAACTTGATCGGTGAAGCCTCGCGAGTCGTTAGCCACCTCGCTCTCTTCGAGCGGTGGCCGGAGAACTTGGAAGAGGAGAGAGAGGAGGGCTGTTGTGCGAGAGAGAAAATGGGGAAGGAGAGAGGGAGGAGAGAAATTTCTAGGTTTTTATTTTATTTATTTTGTTTATTATTATTATTATTATTATTATTATTATTATTATTATTATTATTATTTATTTTAATTAAATGGTTTCGATTCAATTTGAACCGATTTGGTCTAACCCAACGATTTCGCCTAATATCATTTGATTTAAGGGTTTTTCGACTGAGTTAGACTATTTAAATTCGGTTTTCGATTCGGTTCACGGCATAAAATATTATTTTTCGCCAATTCTCATTAGTGAAAATTTACAATTAAATTTTAAATAAAAATTTTTTGAAAATAAATTAACGGGTCATTTCATTGTTGAACTAATATTTGTGTTTTGATGAATTTTAGTTAATTTTTGCATAAATTATATTGTTTGAATGTTTGAATGTGTTATTGAAATACCTAAAAATTTAATTTTAGAAAATATTCATTTAAATTTTAATTTTAAAATTTTAGCTAGTAAATTTAAGCCACGTAAAATTTAATTGGATCCTTAAAACCATTTAGTTTTTCAAAAATCGATTGAAAATCGAGTCGATTTGTTGAATTGAATCAAACCGATTCGAATCGATCTGGAATGGTGTAGGGTCTCCTAGAAACCCTAGTAACAGTTTTTTCATTTTCTTTCTTTCTTCTCTCTCTAGCGGCAACCATCTCACTGCCTCTTCTTCTTCATTTTTCTCTCTTCTCTCTCTCTCTCTCACCGTTGCCTCTCTCCTTATGCCATGCCGATCGCCAGCCACGTTGCCAACAGCAGCAGCGCATCAAACCGGCGACATCTGTAGTAGCTTCTTCCTCCACCATCTATGTCGTGTGCCGCCTCAAGCCCAGCTGATCCCTCACGTCGAGTCACCACAGGCCACCAATTGTAGAGCGTCGCGCGGCCACAACTCTTGCCTTCTCCTTCAGCAGCGCCACCATCAGCCACCGTAGGCTCCAACGAGCTCCAATGCCGCCATCATCCCTCCTCCACGCGGCCTGTTCCAGCGAGTTCTAGCAATTGTGACCCGATCTCAGCCACCGAACTAGTGATTCAAGCTCCGATCTGTAAATTTTGGGACTATTTTGTGTGATTGAGGGTATTGAAAATATCCCTAGAATTTTTAATTAATTCCTTCAATTTTGGATTGTTGAAAAATTGATTTATTGTGGGAAATTAATTTATTTATTGGGATATTGGGTATATACTTGAATTAGTAGTTGATTAATTAAAAATAAATTATAGATTGAAAATAAAATTTATGGTATAATATTTTTGGTAATGAGATTAAGAAATTTAATTGATTGAGTTGTTGAAATTGAGAAATAATTTTATTAAGGTTATTAATATTAGTTAGGTAGAAATAATTGAGTTGATAAAAAATAGATTAGTTATTAATTTGATTTAATTAAGGAAAATTTGGTGTTGAATATTATAACGTAAACATAAAAGGTACATTCAGAGATCGATTAATATTATGCTGTGGATTTAATAATGAAATAGTAGTATATTCGATTTGAATTAAAATACTAAAGCTAAATATTGAATAAAATAAAAAATATTAAAATACTAAAGCTAAATATTGAATAAAATGAAAAATATGTTAATAAAATATTATTGTTTATTAATTTGCAAATCGAAATATGAATATATTTTAAGGTTGTTAGAATCAATAAAGAAAATTATTCGATATAGAAACGTATCTTATGGTTATTAAGGACCAATGGAGGTGAATAAAATATATGGTTATTGAATGTTTTGAGACTGCGATTGAATTAAGTAAGAAAAGGATTGTGGTGAAATAGTTATATTTATCCGAAATAAGAATATTATGGGTTATATTATATTTGGTAGTGAATTTAGATTATTTTAAAGATTGCGACGAGAAATTGAATTGACTGATATTTAGCAGCTAAGTGGTGCTGAATTTAAATTGAACTTAGCTAAAAGGATAGAACGTAGTTTGTTAGATTAATTCTTTATTTATTATTTCGAGTCGATTAGTTATGTGATGAGTTCTTTTATATTTTTAACTTCCTAGATCATCTAGGCTTGTCCATTGTCTCTTCAGACCAAAGTCGAAACTAGGATATAAATATCCTATAATCACTATGAGTAATAATAAATAGTGCATGACATGCATTTTCATGTCATCATAACTTAATTGGTATATTGTTACGGACATATATATTTACTGATATCATTATATTTTTATATCAAATTATATTATGCTATTATTTAATAATCGTATCATTACATTTTATAATATGCATATTAATTATTGATTTGATGATTGACAATTGGATGAATTATTGATTAAAGGTACTGTGATATGGATTGCGTTGTTTGAGTAAAATTAGAATGAAGTAGGTCACCATGGATTTGTGAGAACGGTCTTTGGTACCGTCGGTCAGGTATGGGAGATTGACGCCCCTGTGTGCATTTGATTATATACATTGATATGATATGAATAACCATAGGGTGGCCTCCTAATGGTACGAAAAAAAGAGAGAATGGAAAAACAATGAGGGCTGGTCAAGCGAGAAATGGACCGGTTGGCTAGGTATGGGGATCGGCTCCTTAGTGCACACGTATGAGAGGATGAGCCATGTGAGAGGACGGCTCATGGGATTTCGGTGATGCCACAAACTAATTTTCACATGATCGATTATTTGAAGATGAAATAATTATGGATGTTGATACTGTGACATATGCATGACTAGTAATATGATTAATCCTGTGATTAGAGATGCATTTTGCGTGATTGTTTGGTCATCAATTATTTATTATTATTCACTGAGTTTGGTGAAACTCACCCTCCCATTCCATAAACTTTTCTAGGAAATAGAAGTATTGCCAGTTCATAAAAGCTCTGTCTCTTTTCCGCAGAGATACATCATTTAGCATCATCTTGAAAATGTTAGTATATGAACCATGTGAGACGTTGGAATATTTTAATTATTTTTATTTGGTTCTGTAGTTAGGGTGATAAATCGATATTTGGATATATAAATATTATTATGCGCTGATAAATAACCTGTGGAGTATTTTCTGAGATTTGGAGATGACAGGAAAAGTTTGACCATTTTATGACCGATGAATTTCTCCTTATAATATATTATAATTTTAATGAATATAAGCCCGAGCTATGAATCAAATGTGATATTGAGGCTGGGCTAAGAATTACACTAATTGATTGTTGGACCACGTCATAATATGGGCTTACTATTTCCAATGTAAAATATTAATAGATAGATTTTTGATAATTCAGACTTACTATGAGCCTTGAGGACCTTAAACTTACCTAGGTCCTAGTGCCGGTCCGGTTGATGATTTTGGGTCGTGACAGTTATATTTGTTGAATATTTGTTTTGATTTCTGAATTTAATGTGATTTATTCAAGAAGTTTGTAATAATTTTATTAATGTTAATTCGTATTTATTAAATGAAAAATGGGAATATGTAATGGGATAAATGGGTAGAATGTATTTTAGGAGGTTTGTTATCTTTTCTCCTCCCTTCTTCTTTGTGGATGTTTAATTTTCATGCTTGATGAATGTTTTGAATGATAATAATATGCTTGAATGACATTATTTTCAAAATTGCATAAAATGATTTTACATCTCAATTTAGATTAATACTGTAATTAATAAATAATAAATATTTGGACAACTAGGAGAGAACGATTTAGACCGAGCGGAATGGGTGCCTAATACCTTCCCATCTTTGTACCCATCTCCTGGACTCACTGTGGTTAAAACTAGATTAATTAGTTCCAAAGAATTAATTTATCCGACATATTTTTTCCTAATTTAGTAAAATAGGGTAGCGACTCTAAATAATTTTCAAAATCTTACAAAAGTAAAGAAACCCTTTTTGAGGATTAAAATGGGATTGGGTGAAATAAATTTTATTGAATAAAATTATCCAAGCTCATTTAATTTGGTTTACTCAAGTGACTTTTGAGAAAACCATGAGACGCTGTGCGGAAGCCACGTCGTCCTCAATTGGGAAAATAATTTTTATATCTCATTCCATATTTTGAATGTGAAAACCTCTTATATGTTCTTTTTTGTTTATGATTAGCATGTCGTATGAGACTAGTGTCACAATTGTAGTTCATCATAGGGGTGTTTTCACGGCAAGAAAAGGCAAAGTCAATTATTATAAAGGTGAGGTTAAATCTTTTAGTTTCAATCAGATTGATAGGTTACACTATAGGAGACTAATCAAAATGGTTGGCCTTTGTGGTTACATAGGTAATTTTATGATTTATTGGTTGCTGAAAGGAAGTAGTGTACAAGATGATGGGTTAATTAAGGTAAAGGATGATGCTGCTGTTCATCACATATTAATGTTTGGTTATAAAAAAAAATGACGATATCCACTTGTATGTTCAACATTTTATTAATGAACTTGATGTTCTAGGTGATTTGCAATTTTTGCCTACTATTGAAAATGCAAAGAATGAGGGAGATAATATTTCAAATGAAGATGGGGTAGGATTTTAGGAGATAGAGTTTGATGTTGGTGAAGCTCCTAGTGTATTTGAAACTGAGGTTGGAAGTAACAATCCAGAGGGTTAACCTAATGAGAATGGGATTGGAAGAAATAATGAAACAATAGCTGAATCCAACAATACTAACAATAGTGCAAACCCTGAAGTTGTTGCCAGAAGAAGCACTATTGGTATTAAAACTGAGTATGGTGAGTATGAAGAGATTGAAGTGGATTTTGACTATCAATTTGCCAATGAAGAACTACATATAGTAAGGGAACAAATTAAAATTCTTTTTACAAATAAAGGTTTAGCTGATGATGAAGATAGCATTGGCGATGAAGGGGAGGGTGAAGAGTGTAATAGTCTATTTTTCAGTGTCGGTAATAATGATTTACTGGTCTATGAATAGTACCACTGGTTCGGGGCTTGGTATTATTTCGGTATAGAAAAATTACTATTTATCTCTAATATTTTATTTAATATTTTTTGAGCATGTTTGCATGATTTAGGTGGGTAAAGTGTCTCATGAATATTTTTGGAGAATATAAGTATTTAATGAATAGTGTTTTCTAGTGTAGTATATTAAGAAAAATTGAGAAATTATTTTTATGGAGTTAATTTAATTAATTGGTGGAGTTAAATAATAATTGGAGGAGGATTATTTGGTGAATAATTAGAGCCCTTGGATAAGAATACTAGGGACTTAATCCTAGCCATCCGTTTGGCATAAAACTTGGTAGCCAAGTTTGACTTTGCTACTTAAAATCAACAAACTTATCAAAACACTATTCCATCTTCTTCCTCTCCATTCCAAAGCCACTTTCTCTCTTCTCTCATCTCCTCCATTTTCTTTCAATCTCTCTACTTACAAACTACATCAAAATAGATAAATTAAACCAAAGTTTAGTAGTTAAATTTGAAGAATCAAATTAAGGAAGTAGTATTTGGTAATCCTAAGCTAAGGAATTGGAGTTTGCTACCCAAACAAGTAAGTTGTGATTTTGGATTTTGTGAATTAATAACTGAAATTCATAGCTTAGACATGTAGAATATGCTTCAAATCATGCTCCATCTTTTTCTTTTGTCATTTCATGATTTTAATGGTCATTTTTGCTACTTTGAAGAGGTTGCTCTAAGGGAAAGGAGAAAGCTAGAGAGTGAGGCTTTCTAAGCTTATTTAAGCTTGTTTTCAAGGTTAGTGCCTATATTCTTTCCTTCTCCTTTCATTTCTTTAAGTTTTCAATTTTTAGGTTTTTGAATGAATTTTGAGAATTTTGTGATTATGTTGGGGAAATTGTCATTTGAATGCTTTTATATGATTTGGCTTGATTTTTAAGCATGATGGAATACTTGAGTGGGAGAGGAACACTTCCTTCCCTTTACCCATGATTGGTCGAACCTCCTTCGGAGGAAGGGCCTTGACTTTTGTTTCATGTTTTTGCTTTCTTTTGATGTTTATGTGCTCTTGAATGGTTTCTCTTTAAGTTAATATGGTTAAACTAAAAAGGAAATCCTTTCCCTTTCTTTTGCTAAAAGAGACTGAAGCCTTTAGTGTGAAGGGGTGATTGATTTCCTTGATCTTTCTTAATGACTACTACTTTAAAATGGTGTTAAGGATGTCTTTAGTTGATGGGAAAATCATTTGATTTATAAGCTTCGTGGGGAGGTTTTTCCTAAGACTTAAAAGAAAGCTTTAAGTTGGGTATAAATGAGTTTTATAGTTAATTGTTCTAAGTAATGATTTTAATAGTTTTGGGTAGTGATTTTGTTTTAGTAATTAAGATTTTTGATGGAGGAAATCATTCCTCCTTTCTTTTCAAAAAGAGGCCGAACCTCCTTCTAGTTGGTAAGGCATTATGTCATTAAAGTATACACTTTGAATATGTAAGGTTTTAATTTTCATAAGTATGAAAAATGGAAATTTTTGCAAGTTGTAAGTTGGTGAATTTTGAAATAAAAGGGGTTAAGCCTTGAAATGTTTAAGTATGGTTTTAAGGAATTTTTACAAGTTGTAAGTTTGGAAATTTTGTAATAATAACTATTAAGTTATGGAATATTTTGCTAAGGAATCTTACATATGAATTAAGATATGTTATGAAGAAATGGATTTGTTTTGGGCTCAAGTATGCATGGTTGAAATATGGTAAGATGAGGTTTACTCTATAAGATGAGCATGCTCGGCTTTAATGCCTCTCTATTATATTATATGCTATGATCATATGCTAGGCTTTGGATGCCTTCTGAATAAGCGGACGTGCTTATTATTCTATGGTGGCGCTTTCACAGGCCACATCTCTGTCTCTGATATCTCTGAAATCGAATCTGATTATATTTCTCTCAGTATACGTATGAGCCCTCAACTAAGAATAAATTTTATTTTGTTGTTAAGAAAAAATGAAAATATATTATATTTATGGGACTTTTCCTATATTTGACATATTATGAATTTATTTTTTTTAAGAATGCTCTTATTTATGATTCTTGAAATATTTTTGTTGATTTATGTACTTTCGGTATTTTTATGTTTGATTTAAGTATTTTAAATTATATTTTAAGTTTATTGCTTGGGCAACCTCATTTATCGTATTATTAAATTATTTAGCACCATTGAGTGTTATACTCAGCCCGTTGATTTTTATCACACGCAGGTTAAGAGCAGTGGATGCTATACGAAGATAGGAGGTGTAACATCAGAGAAGAAACTTTATTTTGTGTAGGACATGTATAGGATGTATTTATGGCATGCATAAAAATATTATAAGAGGTTGTATACATTAAGTTTGTAAATTAATGAAGTATGTGATTAATTAAGAAATATTATTTTTATGTGAATTCTAAGTGTATGATTATTAATAATTAATTCTTTGAATGGTAGCATTATAATATGATAAAATCCAAGATGATTTTTATGTGAATATTTAAAATTGTTGGATACCCTATTGTGTTGATTTGGAGTATTGGGGTTTGGAGGATTATATTTGGAAGTGCTTTGTTTATTTCATTTGGTTGGTAAGTTTCATTTTTAAGGGAACTCTTGCGAATTTTCTGTAGGAATTTCCTTAAACTTTTATTTGTAAACATATATTACTTGCCTCCTTATGAAAACTTAGCCACTTCTAATACATGATTTAGGACTATTAAGTAAGATAAACGGTGCTCCGACACCGAATGTGGTGCTCGTCATCGGGTCCTCCAGGATTAGGCGGTGGGTGTTACATTTAGTGGTATCAGAGCTTAGGTTTAGGGGATTCTAGGGTTTATGATTAGGTGTGAGAGTTTATCTGGTTGGAGTAGTTACATAAGTGATTTAAGTTAAATACATTCCATATTAGTCTGTTTTTGGGAACTTCTCTCTCATGCAAACTTGTTGGTCTCTGTAGGTTTCGAGTTATGTCTCAGCATCTGTTTAATGAGGAGGTGGATAGTTATGCACCTCCAGAGGGTGGTGTACCAGCTGGTGGTGCCGCTGGTGGTGTTTTGGGTTCCGATACAGAGCGCACCTTAGCTTCGGGTCCTGTGGGGTGTAATCAGGGTGACTTTGTCCAACAATTGGTTGCTGCTATAAGGCAGGTTGCCAGAGCTGTTCCCTAGGTTCTAGTTTGTCCCCCTATTGAGAGACTGAGGAAGTATGGTGTTGTCGATTTTATGGATCGTAAGGATGATGTGCCTTTCGCAGTAGAGTTTTGGCTTCAAGCTACAAAGAGGGTTTTGGAGCAGATGCAATGCACCCCTAGGAACAGACTAATTTGTGCTACTTCCTTATTAAAGGAAGAGGCTTATTTATGGTGGAAGTCGGTAAGTTAAGGCTAGAGTTGAGGATGTGATATGGGATTTCTTCCTATTTGAGTTTCGGGAGAAATATGTGGGTGATCTTTATACAGATCAGCGGATAGCAAAGTTCCTAGAGTAAGAGTTCCTTCGGTTGGGTAGGTATGCTTCTAGACTGATCACTTCTGAGTCATATAGATGTAAACAGTTCAGAAAGGGATTGCTTGATGGGTATAGGATGCACTTGACATCTCAGCCTCACACCACACTAGCCTCATTGGTGAAGGATGCTTTAGAGCTTGAGGTGATCCGGATAGAGAGATTTTAGAGTGCTACATCTGGACAGACTTCTGGGGTCCAGTCTAGTAGCAAGAGGTTTATAGGTGCATCACAGATAGGATTCAGACCGGGAGAGATTTGGCTAGGGTACATATGCGAGATCAGCTCCTTGGGCTACATTTGTTGCTAGTGGAGAAGGTGTCGCATGGTCAAACAATCCAATTTGCACCTAGTGTCGCAGGAGACACTCTGGAGTGTGCAGGAGAGCCATGGGCACTTGTTTTAGATGTGGATCCACTGAGCACATGATTAGGGATTGCCCGTTAGTAGTGACTGGTTCTGTTCGCCAGGTTGGGAGGCCAGCTCTTATGTTTAGAGAGGCAGAGGTAGAGGCCATGGTGATGCACATGGTACTGGGAGTTAGAGGCCATTTTCTGAGACAGTGGATAGACAGGAGGTTAGAGTACCGGCGAGAACCTATGCTATTAGGACCAGGGAGGAGCAGGATGCTCCAGACGTCGTTGCAGGTACTTTCTCCATCTTTGACACTTTTGTAATTGCTTTGATTGATCTGGGCTCCATGCATTTATATATGTGCATACATGTGGGTAGATTGGGTAGTATGCATGCTGACACACTAGAGCATAGCATTGAGGTCACTAGTCCCTTAGGTCAGAGTATTATAGTTGACTATGTGTTTAGAGATTGCCCTTTAGTCATTCATGGGTATGTATTCCCAGTAGATTTGATAGAGTTGCCTTTTCGGGAATATAATGTGATTTTGGGTATGGATTTGCTGTCTCGGCATGGGGTGATTGCTGATTATAGACGTGAGAGGATCACACTTCAAACTTTGTCTGGTGAGGAGATTGTAGTTGTGGGTGAGAGGTTGGATTACCTTTCAAATGTTATTTCAGCCACTACTGCTAGGAGGATGATACAGCATGGCTGCGAGATGTTCTTAGCTTGTGTACTTAAGCCTGAGCAAAGATCTCCCAGTGTTCATGAGATTCAGATGGTATGTGACTTCTCAAATGTGTTTCCCGAAACTCTCCTACAAGAGAGGTTGAGTTTAGTATTGAGGTTATGTTGGGTACTGCATCGATATCTATAGCTCCCTATCGGATGGCTCCTACTAAGTTAAGAGAGTTGAAGATTTAGATTCAGGAGTTGCTCAACAAGGGTTTTATCCGACCTAGTGTATCCCCTTGGGGTGCTCCAGTATTGTTTATGAAGAAAAAGGATGGCACTTTGAGATTATGCATCGACTATAGGCAACTTAATAAGGTGACAGTGAAGAATCATTATCTATTACCTCAGATAGATGATTTAATTGATCAGTTGAGAGGGGCCACAATATTCTCAAAGATTGATTTGAGATCAGGGTATCATCAGTTGGGTGTTAGAGAATCGGATGTGCCTAAGTGTCACGACCCAAAACCGTGGGCCGGACCGGCACTAGGACCTAGGTAAGCTTAAGGCCCCCGGGCCCGTAGTAAGCCTAAATTATAAAAATCCATTTCTATTATCATTTGACTGACGAAATAGTAAGCCCATATTATGACATTATTCATACAATAATCGGAGTTAATAGTTTTGACCCAGCCTTAGTATTAAATACTATTCACAGCTCGGGCCCATATCCATTTAGTAAAAATATATTCTCATATAAATATTTATTTGTCATAATATGATCAAACTATTCCTATCGTACAGTCTTCAAATATTCATAAGGAAACACTCCATAGTTTATTTATAATCACATGATAATTCTTTTTACATAACTAAATATTATTTAAACATCCTAACTGCGGAGTTAAATAAAATGTGCGGAAAGCCACAAATAATAACAGATAATTCATACTAACATGTTCAGATCTCTACGGAGAAGGAAGCAGAGTCTTATAAACCAATGGTACTTTTATTTCCTGAAAAATGTTTATGGAAGGGGGGTGAGTTTCACTTCAGTGAATAATAATAAATAATGCAAACCCACACATTCAAGCAATATGCTTTCGCAATATAATAAATGGGCATACTTCACAAGCACGTGTCATTCATCAGCATCTTCAAACAAATCACATTCAACTATTCACAATATAATATTAATTATTAATTTTGGTATTTTGATTGATTAATTTTATTAATTAGGAGGTTGATGAATTATTTATTGATTTTATATTATTGGTGGATTTAATTATTTTAGGGACGATATTGATAGTTAATTAGTAAAATTGAATAATTACAATAGTTAATTAGTTATAGGAGATTAATTTATTATTTTGGTTGATTTTATATCTAGAAGGTATATTATTAGAATTTTGGTGAATTATTGATTAATTAATTAATTATGAAATTGATGATTAATTGGAGAGATTGGATAAAATAAATTAATTGATGATTTGGGTAATTAAAGAGTAATTGTAGGATTTTAATTGATTTTGAAGGTTAGCAAATTAATTAGTTAGTGTTAAGATTTCAAAATTATGAAAATTACCTTATCAAGGAATAATGTTGTATATTTGAAGGATTTTAATAAATGGAGTATATTAAAGGGTAGAACTAATTATTTGGGTGATTAAAGAAATTAATGTGGAAAAAATGGATTTTTATATATTAAGTTGAAATATTATATTACTAATGGTATTTTGAGAATTTGATCAATTATGAATTAAATTAGGTTGATACGATTATTTCGAGCGTTAAATGGAAATTTTGGTGAAATTAGTGTATTTATATGATTACTGAGTTTAAGCAAATTCGGGTTGAAAATAAATATTTGGTAAAATTGCTAACGAATTATATTTGAAGATTTTAATTAGATAGAATTATTATTATTATTGATGTTAAATTATAATTTGGAGTATAAATATATTTTGTGGTGAAATAAATAGAATTGATATCTGAACTAAATACAAAATAAGTAAATAAATTAATTGCTGGTAAATAATAAGGTTATATAGTGAATTAATAAAAATTTAGTCAGAAAAATAAAATAAGGTTTATTAAAATAATATTCTTAATTAAGGAAATCATTGTCTGATTATATTTTTCTTATTATACGAGTTTCTTAGATCGATCAAGTTCCTCTACTGCTCTTCCAAATTAGAACCCAGGACAGACCTGAATATTATTCTGCGGTCACTGTAAATAATAATAAATGGTGCACACCATCCTGCATACATGCATTTCATATGCATTCCATATATTCTTTATATTATTTAAATAATCACGAATCATTTATTATTTTTATTGCTATATTGATATCCTTCATTTTTCAAATATAATATTCCAGTTCAATAATCTCAGTATTTGATATATAATATTTCGGTTCTATAAATTTATACAATTTTCGCCCTTGATTACATTCATATGTTGCATTTATTGTATTGAGTATATTTGTGAATATTTGTGATGTGAAATAATGTGCTTTTGCATTTGGGTGGAAATTGGGACGGCGTGTGTCACAATGGGTCAGTGGGTCAGGTATGGGGGATCGACTCCCTATTATATATATATATATTATTATAATGGAAATTGGCCGGGGGCCAATAAGTGGATTTGTGACTTCACTGACTAATTTCTACATGTTGTGAATATTTGAATGTGATTTGTTTAAAAATGTTGATGAATGATACGTGCTTGTGAAGTATGCCCATTTATTATATTATGAAAGCATACTGCTTGAATGTGTGGGTTTGTATTATTTATTATTATTCACTGAGTTTAGTGAAACTCACCTCCCTTCCATAAACATTTTTCAGAAAATAAAAATATCGTTGGTTTATAAGACTCTGCTTCCTTCTCCACAGAGATTCGAACGTGTTAGTATGAATTATTTGTTAATATTTGTGGTTTCCGCACGTTTTATTTAACTCTGCAGTTAGGATGTTTAATTAATATTTGGTTATGTAAAAGAAATTATCATGTGGTTATAAATAAATTGTGGAGTGTTCTTTTTGAATATTTAGAGACTATATGATAGGAATAGTTTGATCATATTATGACAAATAAATATTTACATGAAAATATATTTTTATTAAATGGATATGGGTCCGAGCTGTGAACAGTATTTAATACTAAGGCTGAGTCAGAAATGTAAATTCTGATTATATTATGAATAATGTCATAATATGGGCTTATTATTCCGTTAGTCAAATGATAATAGAAATTGATTTTTATAGTTTAGGCTTACTACGGGCTTCGGGGGCCTTATGCTTACCTAGATTCTAGTGCCGCTCCGGCCCACGATTTTAGATCGTGACATTAACCAAATACTATTATGGAAAATCTCATTATTTCCCCCAATTTTCATATTTTCATATATATATAGTATAGAAGTATAGAGCTAACAATAATTGATCAAAAGACAGGAGTATAACCCCACCTTGTTTTTTATGCATAACCGGATAAGATCCACAAGAATTTGAAATGTATTAATATCTTCTTCCTCAAGTCTTTTGTCTTGACCTCCATCCCCATAGGTTCAATGTCGGTTAGTTCGATTTAAATCAATTGAATCAGTTTAAATCAAATAAATTATTTTTCTAAAATATCGATTTGAATCAAATTACCTTAGTATTAATCACTTAACTAAACTGTTTTGAATTTAGTTTATTCAATTTGACTCATTAAATGAGTGAAAGCTCTTATAATTGAGCGGATTTGAATTCAATCAGTATATGTTAGGATTTCATTAATAACTGCAATTTAATACAAAAATATATGAGAATTCATTGATCTAATAAAAAATCCTAATGAAAAACTGAAATGTGAACTTGAAAAAATTCATAGACTTTTAAAGTGGTCGAGTAAAAAAAAACTCTTTGAATCTTTTATATATATCTAATTATTCATGAACTAATTGTTTATAACAAACACAAATAATTTGACCCATTAATTCTAGAAGAACAAACTTTAAAAGACAAAGATCATCATTTATTAAATAATCCACCACATGTTGCCCGTTTATCTAAACAAATACCAATCTAACTAAAATATTTTATATAAAATATAAACTCCATACTAAATGGATATAAATCGTAAGAGAACAACTGAGAAATAATTAAAAATCTTAGCGAGTAGTTTGAGTCTCTAAGGGTGGATGGATGTGACACTCTGCGAATGCCACATCAGTTAAGCACAAGGTAAAAGTGACGTACATAAGAAAGTGTTAGCCTCAAATTGGTAAGAGCCCTTTTGGACTATGAGTTGGTTCTAGCTTAGGAACAAAATTGTACGAGTCTCAATTAATTTGGCCGCATAGCAAACAATATCTTACTAAGCTTAGGCTGTTACATTCCACTTAACTTGAGCAACATTAGGAGAGATATAGCTAACCTTTCCATAAACATCATTCAACACTAATGCTATGTTTGGTAACCTTTAACTATTAAAGATATTTAGAATATAATGTTTACATTAAAAATGTGTTTGATTAGGTTATATTATGATTCATTAACTAGGTTATGCAGACACCTTAAAAGGTTTAATGTACCTATGTCATACGGTGTCAGATGCTTGAAAAACACGTCCTATTATTTATTTGCGCATACTTAATCTAAAAAAAGATGCAGAATATTTTAGCAATACTTTCTAAAATACTACTGAGGATGACGTGGCTTCCACGCAGCTTCTCATGGTTTTCACAAGAGTTTTTTGAGTAAACCGAATTAAACATGCTTGGTTCATTTTAATTCAAAAAAATTATTTTATCTAATCCTATTTTTATCCTTAGAGAAGTATTTCTTTATTTTGGTAAGGTTTTGAAAATATTGGAATCGTCACCCTATTTTACTAAATTAAGGAAAAATTTCTCGGATTAATTAATTCTTTAGAACTAATTAATTCGATTTTAACCAGAGTCAATCCAGGAGTTGGGTATGGAAATAGAAAGATGTTAGGCACCCATTACACCCGGTCTAACCTGGCCTCCTAGTTGTCTGTATATTCGTTCATTCATTAATTGCAGTATTAATATAAATTGAGATGCAAAATATTTTTTTATGCAATTTTTTAAAATATGTCAAACATACATATATCATCACAAATAATAAAATTAAATCATCCACAAAAAAGAGGGAGGAGAAAAAAATTACAATCCTTCTAAAATATATTCGACCCATTAATCCTGTTACATATTCCTAATCTCATTAATCAATAGAAATAAAGTTATTATAAACCCATTTAAATGAGAATTCATTTGAAATCTCCACAAATCACATAAATAATATTACAAACCCCATTTAATAATAAATTACAAACTATATTCATCAAACTCAGAAAATTAAACAAGCAAAATGACGAAATATTATATTCAAATATTCAAATAACATGATTTATGCAAATCTTAATTAAAAATAATCAAAACATAAATGTTAGTCCAATAAATAATAAATAATCATAAAAAATAAAAAATAATAAAAATTGAAATTGACAGAATATAAATAATCGATAGAAACATAAAATTTGGTAAATAAACAACATATAATCATAATAATATGAAGAACAAAGATTAAATGGGTATAAAATAAATGCTAGAAAATAAAATATAATGATTTTTTAATGTTATTTCAAGCTCATGATCACAATATTCATCTTGTTAGATGAACAAAATTCACAAATCCTTGCAAGAAATACTCATTAGAATCATTAACGTACTCATCTATATCAAATATAGATTTTCAACCCTCAAGACTTAACCCACTTTGATATCAGAAATTAGACACGGTTTGATGTTTTTTATGTTGTTTCCCTTTTGGAACTTATAGACTAATACCACTGGAAGTGAATCAAGTCTCCTTCCAAGGTAAATGAAGCTTTTAATCACCAGACGATCGAAGACAGAAGTGGATGGATAGCAATTTGGAGATTCCTAGGAGCCTTAAAGGAGGGCGCCCAGCCACCCCTCGAAGGTGTGCGCCTTGGTTGTGGGTCTGGGCGCCTTCCTCTTCATGCCCAGAAACGCAACAGATTGCTGTGAAACTCAGTTTTCACGTGTTTCTGCCACGACCCAAAACCATGGGCCGGACCGGCACTAGGACCTAGGTAAGCTTAAGGCCCCCGAGGCCCGTAGTAAGCCTAATTTCTGATTTCAACACCATAATTACATGAAAATATTCTACAAGTTGGCCCATTATATTCTTAATAACTCAAACTATCACAGGGCCTTATTTTATTCAACTCAATCATTCCCATAAAGTCTTACATACACTTAACATTATTATTACAATCATAAATCTTAACATAACTGCGGATTTTCTACTACCGTACAATTACAAAGAATGCTAAATAATTCTAAATAATTCTATCTTATACATTTACATAATCCTTTAAATAACCTCTAAGGAAAGAAAACTAATACTCCAAATATACTCAACTGAGTCACAATTTCTTGAAACAACATAAGGGATAAGGGGGGAAAGGGGTGATTATAAAACTCAGTGAATAATAACATATAATACTAAACCCACACATTCACACAAATGATACTTAAGGCATTCTAAATGGACATTCTCCATTCACACAATGACAATCATATCACCCACAAACAACTGCAACCATATGCACATCAAGTG